>JAQZBX010081495.1:0-13667 GCA_029593785.1 Cabassous unicinctus | reverse complement strand
CTGCTCTCTGTGTCCTTTCACTGTGTGTTCTTCTGTGTCTGCTTGTCTTCTCTTTAGGCAGCACCAGGAACCGATCCTGGGACCTTCCAGAGTGGGAGAGAGGCACTCAGTCTCTTGCGCCACCTCAGCTCCCTGGTCTGCTGCATCTCTTATTGTCTCTCCTCTGTATCTCTTTGTTGCATCATCTTGCTGCGTCAGCTCTCCACACAGGCCAGCTCTCTGCATGGGCCAGCTTGCCTTCACCAGGAGGCCTCGGGAATTGAGCTCTGGACCAACCGCTTGAGCCACATCTACTTTCCTTACTAATTTCTTTTATCTGCCTGATATATCAGTTTGCAAGGAAAGCGTTTTAAATTCCCCCATTAGATTGAGTTGACAGTTCCAATTTTGGTCTTCTTTGTCAGAAAATGTCTTCATTTTGCTCTTATTCTTGAATAAGATTATAGTTGGTAGAGAATTCTTGGTTAACAGTTATATTCCTTCAACAGTTTGAATAAGTATTTCATTGTATTTTGGCTTCTGAAGTGGCTGAGAACTCTGCTATTGGTGTATTGGCCATTCCTTTAGATATTATCTTTTCTCTTGGGTAGGAAACAATACTTTTTGTCTTTGATGCTTTGCAGTTTTATTTATCCTGTTTAGGACTCATTGTGCATGTTTAGTCTGAGGACTCATGCCCTGGGAAATTAATTATCATCTTTTAGAATATTGCCTTTCCCCCACTTAGTCTCTCCTCCTTGGGTTCCTTTTGGCTGTGATGTGTATAATTTCATCATACAAATCTCTTAATTCTTCTTGAATAGTTTCTAATTCTTTGGCTATCTTCTGCATTCTGGGAAATTTCTTCCAGTCCCGTCTCTCTGTCTAGTTTATTATTTAACCTACCCATTGACTATAGGTGTCATTTCTAATATTTTACTTGATTGTTTATTAATTTTCCTGTTCTTGACTTGCCTTTGACTTTATTTTCTCTACATCTTGGAGTGCAACTTCTTTCATTTGTGCTTTTGCTGAATCTCCTAAAGTGATTCACTTCCTTGGATGGCTTGTAATTTCTGATTGTAGGCTCATTTTTACTGGAAGATTTTTTTTTTCCTGTGGGAGTCCTGGTTGTGGAAACATTTCCATAGGTAGTTTTACCAATTTCAGACCAGTTATATATTTCTCAGTTTTGTGCCCCCTCTACCATATAATGTGAATTTGGGGACAGTAGGGGCTCCAGTTCTCAGGGATGACTTTTTTCTACCAGTGGCCCAGGGGAGACACACGGCTTCCTTGTTTTTTAGTCTAATCAGTAGAAATACTTTCATTTCCCATTTAAAGCTTTATGCAAGATGCTCAGGCCCAGCTCCATGCTTCATACAGGTAGGCTTATAGCCTCATTTCTCCCTTCCCTACAGAGACAACAAAACTTCAGTCCCCAGCTTTCCTGGCCTTTATGCAGTTTCAAAACCTGGGAGAGGGGAGTATTTAGGTTTAGTTCAAGCATGCCACTTTGATCTGGTGCCTGGGGATTTCCATTTAAAAAAAAACAACAACAAAAAAACTTTTTTGGGTTATGTTTGTTATAGTTCTCTTTCTTTTTGAGGGGGCTATATTTTTAAGCTTTACATGTATACAGTAGAGAAAGAAATCTTCTATGGCATTTCTGTCACACTTAATGAAAATATCTCCCAAGTTTTTGTCCTAAGTCCTTGGCCATTTTTTTCTTGATCTTTTCTAGTAGGAGCCTTTCAAGCTGTCTGGTTCTGAGTGACCACCTTTATCTAATGTATCTTTCCTGGTTTCAGGCTCTCCCCATTTTTTTTTTTTCAGAGTAATTCAGTCTTCAGTAACTAAAATGTCATTTTACTGAGACCATCACTTTGTGTTCAGCAAACCAAAGACCTTTCAGTTACCAGGACCCACCCTCCTCAGAGAGTAGAGGAGGTTTACAAATAATATGTTTTTCATATCAAAAATTTTTAAAGCATTGTGTGCTAATGTTGGGTGAGGATACTGGAAGCTTTACTAAGCATAGAACTCTAAGACTTTATCTCTGGGCACACAAGAGTCAACAAGAGACCACATAAGAGTTCAAATGGCAATGGCTCCAAAATTCATAGCAGGTAGAAATCAAATGCCAACAGCCACACAATTAGATCCTAAATGACCATAGCTACATAATTCACACGAATTATTGCTCAAATTACAACAGCTACTACCATATACATACATTGTAGCTCAAATGTATTTAATGAATGAAACATTTGTTTATCTAGCACTTGTCTGGGTGCAGTCTGTAGAACAAGTGTGGTTAGTTGTAAATGAAGTAATAAGATGAGAAGCTTGCCAGCTCCAGATTTGCAGATCACAAGTGACTGTTAATGAAGTTGAAATTTATGGGGACACTTTGGATGCTCTTGGAGAAAAGTGTTTAGTGTTTATTATTGGCAAGTTTTCCCAGGACTTGATGTTCAAATACTAGGTGTTCTGGAGGAGGTCTGTGAGGAGAAAAAAAGAAGGGGCTGCATTTATGCAACTTGAAACTACCTCTCCAATATATTTTCAGAGATGGAATGTGGTGTGGGGAAGAAGGGTGTCAAGGACTGTAGGCAGCAGTGATAATTAGCTGGGTTTACTGAGCTGGGCAGTATTTATTTATTTTTATTAATTGATTGATTTCCTGCCCCCTTTGCTGCTTGCACTCACTGTCTGCTCTGTGTCCATTCACTGTGTGTTCATCTGTGTCTGCTTGTCTCCCTTTGTTGCGTCATATTGCTGTGCCATCCGCGGGCATGGACCGTCAGCTCTCTGCGGGCATGGTCCAGCTTGCCTTCACCAGGAGGCCCTGGGAATCGAACCTGGAGCCTCCCAAATGGGAGACGGGAGCCCAATCAATTGAGCCACATCTTCCCTGGGCAGTATTTTCTTATGGAAAATTGCCCGTGAGGAGAAGCTGCCAGTTCAAGCACACCTTTAGATTTCCACCTTCTGTCCCTCATTTAGTGTTTATTGTGTGCTTGGGGGGCCCAGACACTGTCTTGGATGCTTTATGTCCAGTGCTTTAGACATGATCACTCTAAATTTTTTTTTTTTTTAAGATTTATTTATTTACTTGATCCATTTTAAACCCCCCCTTCCCCATTTGCTATTTTGTGTCCATTTGCTGGGCAATTCTCTGTGTCTGTTTCATCTCTTCTCATCCTCCTCCTCCAGTCTTCACCAGGACTCGATCCTGGAGACCTCCGATGTAGGAGAGAGGTGTTCTGCCATCTGCCCCACCTTGGCTCCTGGTTTTTGGAGCTTTCGGAGCATCTGGTCTTGTCTCTGTCCTTTTACATCATCATCTTGCTGCATGGCTCCCGGGGCCTGGCAGCTCACCGGCACACAGAGCCTGGCAGCCCATGCGCCTTCTATATATATTTTTTTATTTTACCGGGAGGTCCCGGGAATTGAACCCAGGTCCCTCCATATGGCAGACGGACGCCCAACCATTTGAGCCACATCCGCCCCCACTCTAAATTTGAGTTACTGCTAAAACATCATTTGAACCCCTCAACTTTCTAAGTCTTTTCCTTCTGTATTCCCCTTGTGATTAGCCAAGCTTTTTTACTACATTAATGGACTAATAGAGATAAGAAAAATAGCATGTATTTATAAGCTGAGGTTTAAGAAAAAACAACAGAATAGGGTGAACAGAAGCCTCACACATCAGCAAGATGGCCAGACCAGTCTAATGGCTGTGCGTCAGTAAGAATTGGCTCCTTCAGTCACAAAAACAATGAGAGAAGGTTGGAGAGAAAAAGAGAAGCACTTTGAACTTTATTCCTGAAGCTGTCAAATACTGAGTCATAATGAAATGAGAAGGTTGGGATCCTTCCTTGCAGGATCACATGGAGCCAATGAAGAAGGGTTTTTTCAGTTGCTACTTAGACTCCAGTGTGGCAGTCAGAATTCTCATAGCTAATCTGTTTAAAGCCAGGCCACAATAGTGCAATAACATGCCTCAAACACCCTTTCAGGCTTAGGTCCCCGACAGTGGATGTGCTTGATACTGCACCTCTCCTGCTCTCACCCTTTCCCTCACTTTCACCCTTTTCCTCTCTGTTTAACCAACACTGACTGGCTTCTTGAGAATGATTTGTTTTGTGGCTATCAGGGCCTTTAACATAGAAGAAAGAGTATGACCAATGAGGTTAGGGAACCTCCCCTCGCTGTGTGGCTTTGCTCAAGTTAGTTACCTTCTCTGTGCCTCTCTTTGTTAATCTGTAAAATGGGGATCATAAGTAGTTCATTGCACTGCTTTGGGATTTAAATAAGATAAGGAGTGGACTCCATTTTAAACATTACTTTTTGGCCGATTTATTAGTTGAAAGAAGCAGTATTTATTTCCAACTTAGAGCTTTAAAAGATCTTTAACTCATGAATTTTGTAGGCACTGGACTTTCAATCCACACACATTGAATACGAATATATGCAAGGCACCCTGTTGGGCATTGGGGATATAAATGAGTGGTTTGGGAAGCGGGTGTGGCTCAGTGGATAGAGCACGGCAAGACCTCACAGCAAGGGGGAGATGAGCAGACACAGAGAGGACACGCAGCGAATGGACACAGCAGCACAAGCAGCAAGGGGGGGATTAAAAAAAAAATAAATAAATCTTAAAAAAAAAAAAAAAAATGAGTGGTTTGTGTCCTCAAAGGGATCACAGTTTGATGGAAGAGACAGATGGGTAAACGATCAATTAAATTACCTGCAGGGCAGTGATGAGGGTTCTAATTTATACAAAGACTGTTATCATACTATAAGGGGAGAAGTCAATTTTGATCAGGCCTTGGGAAGAGTAAAGCTTGAAGGGTAAGGAGTGGTAGAACTCTTTATTTGATTCACATGTGGCTTTTCTCAGTAATCAAGGGGACGGGAGGGGAGGACTTGGTTGCCAGGGCAACCAGGAGGGGTGTTATGGCCAGTCCAGTTTTGACTCAGTCCAGTTAGACTCGCTGTGTACTTGGCCCCCCTCAATTAGTGGTGTCAAGAATGTAAACTATTTGCTTTCTACTTGTTTTTACTTGTTTCTCTTCCTGCTTTGCTTCTCAAGCCTGGCTAACTTGTACAGTTTCTCCTAATTCTATTTAGTAACTCATTTTGTTTCTTCCAGTAACCTGAACAACCTTTTCTCCTCCTGTAAGATCAATTCCTCTTCTAAATTCTATCCCATCTCCCACCATCCATACTGTCCACTTAACAAGCATCACTTGTGAACAAGAGGAAGGATGTTTACATTTTAAAATCCATCCATTTGGGTTGCTGTACTTTGTTCTTTACTTACCATTTGTTTGCCCTCACCAAGGAGAAAAATAATTTGCCTGTGTAATCCCATTTTACATACTCCATAGAAATGGTTTATGTTTCACACAAATGATATTAGCAATAATATCTGTCAAATGCTTTGGACATTTTTCCATGCACATTTTTATATTATCTCATTTAATCCTTCCAAGAACCCAATGAAACAGATAGTTACCATCCCTACTTTACAGAGAGATTAAGCAATGTGCCAAAGGTCACATAAACTTAATGGTAGAGCCAGGTTATCTATGATATTTTTATTATCTCTAGTATAATATAGTAATATGGATTATGTTTAAATTATTACTCTATTATCTCTTATAATTCTCTCTTCTTGTCTTCTAAAGCCAAATGTTACAAACTTAATTTTGATGACTCAAGGCCTGAACCATGCAAACTCAAAGCAATGAGAAGTGTACCCTCAGAGTCTGGAATTAGAACTAACAATGGTTTAGTGACCCAAGTCCTACAAAGCAGAATAAAGGGAAATGTTGGAAGTACAACTAGAGGGTGAGCCAAGAGCACTGATACTGAAAACAACAGTGCTGGTCTGTGGCCAGTTCAATTCCATTCCTGCCCTTTGGACACATGTAGTTCATGGGCCTGACTGGGCCCCTGCATCTCTGCTGCTCCCTGGACCCTGCCCTGGACCCTGTCCTCACAATCTCATGAGTCACAGCTAGTTATGCAAAGGAATCTACACTTCTAACTCTGGTTTGATGGAGACACTCTAGGAAATGGCCTCCCAGCAGTGCATACAAGAGTGTGCTATTCCCTCATTCATTCCTTTACTTCTTCACTCCCTCACTCCTCCATTCACAAGTATGCCACAAATATTTTCTAAAGTTACTATGTGTCAGGCCCTGGGGATACGATGGTTAACAGAAACAGCCACCGCTCCTGCACTCTTGGAGATCAAGTCCAGGTATAGAGACAAATATGAATCAAATTCTCATACCATTAAATACAAAGTTGCAGCCGGGATAAGGGCCATAAGGTAAGTTGTGCTATGCGATTTTATCCTAGGAGGTTTTACTGAAGTAGATCAGGGAGGGCTTCCCTGAAAACACTACACAAAAGCTGCGATCTGAGGGATGAACAGGAGCTAACTCAGCAAAGGGGAAGGCAGCAGAAATAGCGGCTCCAAAGGGCCTGGGGCAGGAGAGTGCAGGGCAAGTAGGAGGGATTGGAGGCAGGCCACAGTGGCTCTGTAGAGATGGAGAGGGGCCCATGGACCCTAAAGAGGCTGCAGAGGGCTGCAGACACCAGACCATGCAAGGCCTTGTAACCCAAGTTTAGGAGATTAGGAGTTTGCTCTTGACCCTCAGATGAATGGGAAGCCTCCAATGGGTCTTAGGCAGGGGGTACATGACCAGATTTGAGTTTTGAAAAGATTATTCTGACTTCAGTATGGATGCCAGCACATCGTGGTAGTGGTAGGCTACTGTCCATCTGGGAAGAGAAGGAGATAGACTTTTCCATGTGTGAGGTATGGGGGAGTAATCCCAGGGATTACATTCTGCAGATTAAAGTCCAGCAATAAAGTGTTCTGGCAGACTCTTGCCCAAGTGGGGGCAGCTGGTGGCATCACTCTGGTGCTAAGCTCAGAGAGAGGTTCAGGGCTGGAGCTGACATGAAAGACCTGTGTGCCTGGCTCTTTGGATCACACATAGTGGGTTGTGTCATGACTTGGGAACTCTGTCACACTAAATGCTACAGAGATCTCAGTCTGCACCACCCACTGGAATATCTGTGTTGGAGACAGACAGCGACTGTTACCTGGTCATTCAGTGGTATCCCTTTACTCATCTTCATTCGATTTTCTTCAGGGTGATAATCATCTGCATCGTAGAATTTCCATCCCAGCTTTAAAAACAAAGTGAAGGAGTGTATGTGGCAGGCAGCACCATCCCCCTGACAGTTTATACTAACCAGGCAGGTGCAGAAATAGGGCTCCTGCGAATACTGCCACCCTCCTCCCCTCCCTGGCCCCTATGCCACCTCCACACAGACACAGGACGGGAGAGTTTGCAATGCCATTTCACGATTCCCTGTCACGGGGCTGCTGTAGTTTCTTTTCTCATTCACTATTTGTTATCACCACCAAGGAGAAAAATGAAATGGCTCCAATGGGTTTCAGCTCTGTGTGGCACTGTCTGTGGCAGAATGGTAAGTTTATAAACCACTAGAGGCCAGAAGAATGGGGAAAGGGAGAGAAGCCACTAGAGAAGAACACAATGGGACATACAATTAGGAGGCATTGGAACAGGTTACCTCAGATGCCAGCAGAGTGCCCACTGTTGACCTGTGGAAAGGACACAGATGCTCAGGTTACTGTCCTCTTCTAACATGTGCGGTGCTTCCTTGAATCCAGGGATGTCTCTAAACACAATGGCTGCCACAGGTGGCATTAAAACGCCAGTAACCTTATGATCCTAAAGCAAGATGCTCTTGACCCTAGATTCTAGAAAACTGCTTTAGTTGTTCTCCAGAAATTTAAATGGAGAAATAAATAAATAACTAGTCAGTGCGCCCCCCATTTTTTTTCTCAAGGTAGTATAAAAGATCTCATTAAACCCCTGAAGTTTTTTTTTCTTAATAATCTGTCTTTTGGTCCCTGTTCTGTTGATGTTTACTTTTTAGAGAGAGAGAGAAAATACTGAATTACTGCAGTGAAATTCTATTGAGGATATTGGGGGAGGGTCTGATGGAGGATGTAACCCATACGAAGTTCAGGGGGTTCATAAAAGCATGAGAATAGTGTTTGGGGTTTCAAAGATGCACACTCTTAAAGGACAAGGGCAAATGACTTGAGAATTACCAGCACTCATTAAGGCTGGAAGTGAAATGCTCTCTTTGCACAGCATCTGATAATAGCCTGTTCATCCCCTAACAGGCAGCATGCCCAAGTGAAAAGGGTTGGGTCTTGAAACCGGAGAGCTGGCCACAGTCTCCAGTCTGTGGCAAAATGATTGTGTGCTCCTGCGCAAGCTACTGTTTCCTCTAAATCCTGCCAAAAAGGGGACTGAGCTGCATGATTCTTTCATTCACCTACTTACTTCATCCAGCCAATATCTCCTGAGCACCTACTAATTCCCAGGATATATAAAGGTGAGCAAAGCAGACCTGCTCTCAGCCATCTTGAGGCTTTACAGTCTAGCACTATGGGGCAGGAGTGGGGGCTCAGCAAACAATTGATTATAGCTGAAGCCCTTCCTTGCTCTTGATTTCTAAAGTGTCGTCTAAACATCAGCTGTTCAAGTGAGAATTTTTGCTGTATCCTCATATCATTTTATCATGCCTTCCCTCAAGTTTTGCATACCACCTCTACAATTATTTACTTGATATTTTTATTTAACTGCTCATTGAAAAAAAAAAAAAAAAGTGTGTTGAAGGAAATTCTCTTTCACTGCCCTATCCTGGAAACTATTACCACCTGCTATAAGTAGAAAGTAACCAAAAAGAAGTATGCAATGAAAGCAAAACAATGTGATTAAATTCCAGTTGGATACTGTTGCCCGACAAGGCTTCCCTCTCTTTTGTTAAAAAGGAATCAGGGAAGTGTTAAAGACACACTTGAACCAAACTGAGACCTTCTCCCTGATGTAACCAAAGGATTGAAAGAGAATTGAAAGCTTTCCCATTGTGATTTACTCTATTGAAGGCTGCATGTGCCTCAACTATTTGGGGGAATATTAGTTTAATGAATAGGATTTATTTTAATGCTGGTAAAGGGTTAAAAACAACCAAACAAAAAAACCCAAAACCCTTCAATTACCTTTTTGGCTCTGTATTCTGCTCCTGAACATGAAAAAAGTGGAATGCCAACAATGTTACTAGGCAACATTGCTTTAAAAAAAAAAAAAAAAAAAAAAAAGCCCCAGCTGGTAAATTGCATCTGGACTGGAAGGAACTAGAAGGTGTACTTTTGGGCTTCTCCCAGTGTGATTCTTGGAAGTAGGCGTGCCCTCAAAGTTTTGCCTATCAAGTTGTTCTAAGCAGCTGTGTTTCCTGGGGGGTCTGAGACTTTTAAGGCAGGTGTGTCCTGCATTTGCTCCATGTGAGTGATGCATCTTTGTGAATCTGATGCCATGTGCTACCTCTGGCAGTCTGAGACTGAAGGTCCAGTGGAGCCTAACCAGAAAGCCTCCTGGTGGCACTGCACTCAGCTTTTCATTCTTCCCCTCTCCCTTGCTAGTGAAGACTCTTGGTGTACGCTGCCTGAAAGCCCACTAGTGATTAGGGTGACGTGTTACAGCCTACTGGCAAATAGACCATCCCTGACCTTAAACCATCAGAGGGCCCCAGGACACAGCTCTTGGCCAGTTTCTTTATCTACACTTGCTCCCTTGGTGAGCTCAGCATCTCATGTATTTAAATGCTTCTATATATCCCACATTTACATCTGTAGTCCCTCTTCCCCAAATCCCGGACTTGGACATCCAACCACACAATTGGCAAATCCATTCAGATGGATGAAATGCATGTCTAACTTATCACACCCCACATTTTCTTCCAAACTGGTTCTACCTACGGTTCCCTTTTGCAGTATATAGCAACTCCTTCCTTCAAGTTACCCTAGCCAAAAATGTTGAAGACACCCTTGATTCCTCACTACCTCTCTCATACCCTTCCTCCAATCCATCAACACATCCTTTTGGTTCTACCTTCTATCTAGCATGACTCCTTATCTTCACCAGCACTGTTTCTCTGACCTCATCATTTTTCTCTGCACAGCCACAGAGGCTTTCTTGCTAGTCCTCAAAGTAGCCATGCCTCAGGGCCTTTGCACCTACTGTCCCCTCTTCTTAACATACCCTTTCCTCAGATATCCACATGGTTTATTCTCTTGCTTCTTGTGGGTCTTTACTCAAATACCACCTCCTTAGAGAAGCCATTCCTGACCACCATGCCTGGTGTTCTTTGTTCCACTTTCCTTTATTTTTCCACAGAGCACCTACCACTTATTGTCACAATACATATGTAATCTGTCTCACATACTAGAATGTAAATGTTTGAGGGCAGGGATTTTGTTTGTCCTGTATCATAAGCTGTAAACTATGTCGTTCAGAACACCCCATCTGAAGGCTTAGGGAGGTACACGAACTTGGCTAAGCTCACACAGCCAGGCAGCCTTCAAATCACATAACAACTAGGGATTTTCAGCCTCCATGTTTAATTCATTTCTACCTGGAGTCCTTTAATATATACCTATGTGGGCAATTATAGAAGGGTACCATAGGCCTTTGAAAGTTAGGATAATTCAGTTAACTAAGTTGGCTTTTGCTGCTTCTGGTCCAATGCTGCAGTAGTTGTTTAACCAGGAAGCCAAAAGCTAACCCCTCCCCTCCCCCCACAAGGGTGGCCAGGCTGGACTGGGCAGAACCCAGTGGTATTCAGTTTTTCCACCTTTCCTCCCAGACCTGGGGAACCAGCCTCCGTATTAACACCGCCTCCTTTTAGATCAAGCTGTAAACACTGACCAAAGAAAGGGGACAAGAGACCAGATGGCTAAATTCAGTTTTCAAAATCTAATCAGAAAACTTCAGGGCCTCGCAGGAGGGGGCAGCCTGACAAAAGTCTGTAAAAGTCTGGTAGGCGGTGTGCTCCCTCGCTTTGGGCCTGGAATCCTCCCAGCTTGTCTGACCATCGAAGCCACCACAAGTGACCAGTGGGACGGCCGTTCCCCGCGGCGATGACCTTTGACTAGTTGCACCCCAGCAGGAGCCTCTTTACAAAGGGCTTTCCTGACCGTGGGTTTGCTGAGAATCGAGTCTCAGATGTGGCTCCCGGGGCCGGCGCCCTGGAGCGAGGTGGTAGAGAGATGGAGAGAGGGGAGCAGGTGCCCGGGGTCCAGCCGACCAGCCGCCACCAAGTCAAGGTATCCCGGGCCTCGGTTTCCTCTGGTCTCTGCAAGCCCGGATCGGCGGAGGCCTGGTCGCACCCGCACCCGCGCCGCCTCCTCCCCGGCGCCCTGGACGCGCGCTGCCGCCCCGGCCCGGGCCCCCCGGTACCTACTTCCCCGAGCCGCTCACGCCCATCACCAGCAGCACGCCTGGCAGCCCCATGGCCCGGCCCCAGATCCTCTTCGCGGCTTCCGGGCCCTGCTCGCCCCGGCCCCGCCTGCTCCAAGTCCGTAAGGCGGAGCCGCCCTGGGGCCCGGGAACCTGCACTGCCCGGGGACAGAGCGCAAGCGGTTCTGGCGACTCCAGCTGGCGCAGTGACCCCCGCACCGAGCCCTCCGCCTTCCTCCCTCTTCCTCGCGGCTCTCCGTGACAGGCCTTACCCGCCTCTTCCTCCTCCACCAATGAAATACTTTTTATATATTTATTGAAAAAAAATTTAAATTGTAAAATGAGTATGCAGAAAATCAATTCTCACCTTCTTACCCCATGCGGCAGTAACTCAATCGGAAGGCACAGCGCTAGGGGGCGTGGGAGGCAGCCCGTGCACGCTAATCTCCCCGCCACAGCAGGGAAAGGAAGGTTGGAGAATGTTTCTGGAGGGGCAAACGAAAGATAGCCAGCACCTTTGCTCCCCGGGGTCAGCGAAACAGTCCGCCTGCGTCAGCCTCCAGGACGGACCCCAAAGGAGCCCCGAGGAGCAGGAGTCCACTCTCGTTGGTTTGCAGACAGCGCCACCTGCTGGTCCTGGTTGCTAAGTTTAGGGCTTCCCTGCTGTTGCTAATGGGGAACCCTAAGCGCGAGATGTCTCAACAGGGCTGAGCATTGGTCAGGTATTAGGTCCTGTCTACTGCTAGAACTCCTGAGTTAGCAAGCATATGGTGCCCTGAGCCCCTCGGTGAGGTACTGTTTACTGCACGCCTTACTATAGTGACCCAAGTCCTGATCTGTCCTGTCAGAGGCGCCCAGTGAGGGCGGCTGCGGAAAGGCTCCTGTGTGCAGCTGCCTGTTCCACAGGGGTTAAACGGGGTGTAGTGGGACAACTCAATGTACACAGTAACTGCCTTGGGAAGAAAGCTACTACCGGGATGGTTGGGTAGGGCGGATCTTCTCAGAAAAGTTGCCTCACAGATCTGATAAGATCCTTAAGTAGAGTTGAATCTTTCCAGGAAGGGTCCTTGGTCCCAGTTTTAATTTGAGATTCAAATAGAAGCATGGGATTGCTCCACGGACCAAATCTCAGGTCTTAGCCAAATCCCAAAGTAGCGTGTTATCCTGTTTTTGTTTTTGTTTTTTTTTTAATCCTGGAAATAATGGCTAGATATTTGCTTTACAACTTCAGAGCTAAAAAGGGTCACTTGTAGGACCCAGAGCAAAGTTTGCACAAAGGCAAAATGATATCCCTGATCTCAATAGATACAGAAAAAGCATTTGATGAAATGCAATATCCTTTCATGGTCAAACACTCAACAAACTAGGAACAGAGGGGGGCTTCCTTAATGTGATAAAGTCCATCTTTGTACAAAAATCCCCACAGCTCACATTATATTTAATGGTGAAAGACTGAATGTTTTCCCCCAAGATCAGGAATAAGACAAAGATCTCTGAGCTTGCAACTTCTATTCATCTGGAGGTTGTCCTAGAAGTTCCAGTCAGGCCGGTTAGGCAATAAAATAAAATTAAAATAAATAAAATAAAACAAAACAAATAAAACAATAAAAGGCATCCATATAGGAAAGGAGGAAGTAAAGTGATCTTTATTTGTAAATGGCATGATCTTGTATATTGAAAATCCTAAGGAATCCACAAAACACCTATTAGAGTAAGTAAATGAGTTTAGCAAGGATACAAGGTAAGCATACAGAAATCAATTGTATTTCTATATATCAGCAATAAATAATTTGGAATGAAATTAAGAAAAAAAATCAATTTACAGTAGTATCAACAGGAATGAAATGGTTGGGAATAAATCTAACCTAAGGTGCAAGACTTGTTCATTGAAAACTACAAAACATTGCTGAAACAAATTAAAGAAAACCTAAGTAAATGGAGAGACATTCCATATTCGTAGATAAAATTGTTAAGATGGCAATAGTCCCCAAATTCACCTACAGATGCTACATAATCCCCTTCAAAATTACAGCTGGATTCTTTGCAGTATTTCCAAATTTCATATGGAAATTCAAGGGAACTAGAGCAGCCAAAACAGCTTTGAAAAAGAACAAAGTTGGGGAACTCACACTTTCCGGTTTCAAAAGTTATTACTGTAAGAAAGACTGTAATCAATAAAAAATGGACACATAGACCAACGGAACAGGATTGAGAGTCCAGAAATACATTTATGGTTAGTAGAGTTCTGACAGGGTTGCCAAGATAGTTCAATGGGGGAAAGAATATCTTTTCAACAACTAGTCCTGAGACAAGTGGATATCC
>JAQZBX010081494.1:0-13663 GCA_029593785.1 Cabassous unicinctus | reverse complement strand
TTTCCCAACACATGATTTTCCTATACCTTTTATTTGGACCTATCATTAGCCCTATACCCATGTTCCAGAGACTTATATCTTCAGATGGTTCATATTCTGGTGAAACTTGAATCTCAGCAGATTTGCAGCCAACTACTCTCCAGTACATTGAAGTAATCCCGGACAACTCACAAAAGGATGATGGTGGACAATCCCATCCCAAAAATAAAGCATATCTACAACTGCAAGCAAAACAGTTCTTTCCATCTGATACCATAAGATCTAAATCCCCTTACAATCTGAATAAGAGTAGGCATTGCTTTCCCCAAATCCTCAAGACTGAGGAATGAAAAAACAGAAGGAGAGAACGCAACCATGAACCATAATAAACTTATTATTATTGTGGAATTCTTCCATTACCACACAAACTATAATGGCTATTATTAAAGTCCTGAAGATTCAACTAGTGAAAAAGTCCTTAAGTCTTTACATTATGGTAGGTAAAAAGGAAATTCAACCCTATGTATCTCCTTCTAAAATATTAAGAAAATTTAAACAATACTAAAATGATTTGTATTAATTGTTATATAAATTCCAACTGTGTTATATGTTGATTATCCTTTAATACTAATGCCCTCTGTATTAATTTTTTACATAAAATTTTGAGTATTTTCTAAGTATATGGCTAAAAAAAGTATTTTAAATAAAAATTATGAATAGAGATAACATAAAGAATTGAACAGTGACAATAAATAACTCATTCTTATGTATTATATATTCTTAACCTAAAGATAATCAAAGTTACACTTGTTAGCTTCTCAAAGTCAAGGCCTTTAAGGTGGTTTACCCAATTTTCCTATGCAGAGAACATTTAAAATTTTCTGCTCATGAAAAACACACTACTGTTATATTGTGGAAATGTGTTTTGAGCAGACTGGTGGCTGGCAGATGACCTGACTCAGGCGTCAGCTTTTGCTTTGCCGCATCTTGGAAATTTCTCCAGACTGGGGTGACCTCCAAAGCTGTTTGATAAAAAGCATTTAAATTCACATATAGCATTAGAGACAACAGACTGACAACAATCAGATTGATATGATGGTAAATTTTACATATCAACATGACTGTGTTATATTGCCAATTTTTTTTGTCATACAATGGCATAGATGTTGTTGTGAAAATGTTTTATAAATGGATTGAAATCTACAATTTGCTGACTTAAAATAAAGCAGATTACTCTGCATAATGTAGGTGTACCTTATCCAATTTGTTTGATACATTGAATGCATAAAACAGAGGGTTCCAGAAGGATGAAATTCTGTCTCAATACTACACTTGTCACTCTGTCCTGAGTTTGCAAACTAAGGAATTCATACTCAAGACATCACTATCACTATTACAGGGATTTCCATCCTCCTACCTGCCCTTCAGATTTGTACTTGCCATCCCCCACAGTCTCAAGAGCCAATTCCTTACAACAAATCATAGATATAATAAATCATATATATGCATGTATATATATATATATATATATATATACACCCACATGCACACCTACATACATATATACACACATTCATACACATACATGTATGTTGTTGCTTCTATTTGGATAATTCTGACTAGTACAGCTTTTGATATCAACAGAGGAACTTAAACTACAGGGTGATTTTCTTAAGCTGTTCCTGGGACTTTTAGAATTGGTTCTTAACCTATTCAAATTAAAACAACTCTATTTCCAGGGGTAAAGAAGATACTGGAAGTACACGATGTGAGGTGTCAAGAGAACTATGCAAAATATCACTATTGGATACTTCTAATCAAAAACTTTAAGAGAAAAGTTTTTTGTTGTCCAGATATTTCATTTGTGTGAAATTAACAAGAAAAGGGAGATTGGCTTGTGCTTCTAATATGCTAGAGAATGTGGAAGAATACAAGGCTGAATTCAAGGCTTTAAATTCCCTATTCAAGCAATACCAGCAGGAACATCTTAGAAGTCCTCAGAACAGGAACCAGCAGTGAGAATTCTCAGCTATGGTCCTAGTGAGTTTGCTACCTGTGACTATGCAAGCCACATTTTTTTTTTTTTTACCATTTTTCTCATATAGGCCATTATACATTTTGTCAGAACCTATAAAAGTACAT
Source organism: Cabassous unicinctus (assembly GCA_029593785.1). Taxonomy (NCBI): domain Eukaryota; kingdom Metazoa; phylum Chordata; class Mammalia; order Cingulata; family Chlamyphoridae; genus Cabassous; species Cabassous unicinctus. Next base: position 11,542 of record JAQZBX010081494.1, on the reverse strand, counting down.
GGTGCAAAAAGTAAATCATAGTATAGACCAATGACCAGGATTAGTAGCAAAGCTTCAATATTTGTTTATCAATTAAAACAAATGAACCAAACTCATGGAGGTTGTTATTGGCTGGGGAGGATGTGTAGGGGAGAGGGAGAGGGGTATGTGGGAATCCCCTATATTTTCTTTTTTAATTTTTAATTTTTTTAATTTTAAAGAAGCTTTAGATTATTTAAATGTTATATCAAAAATAGAGGAGATCCCCACATACACCACCCCTCCCTCTACCTCTCCCAAAATTTCCCCCATTATCAACATTATTCATTTTTGTGGTATATTTGTTACAATTGAGGGGCACATATTGAAGAATTGCTACTAACCATGGACTATAGCTTCTATATGACTTTTCTGTAAGTTAAGCTTTTAGGAAAACAAAGTGAAAAAATTAGACACTGGGGGACCATACAGAAGAAATTGTCAGTATACATAAAAGATAACAGATCTTATGGTGATGAAAGGCACAATGTTAAAAAAAAATATTTTTAAATTTTTAAATTTTTTATTTTTTATAATATTTTAATTTCATTATTATTATTTTTGCAGGCTTTGTTTTGGGGAAGCTTTGGATTGCAGAAGGGTTGCAATTGTGGCAGGGGAGGGCCACCAGTGTGGGGTAGCAGTGGTGAGGGGATGTGTGGGGAATAGACAACTGGGGCATGCTTCTATGCAATATGAATGTGTTTATATGTTCATGAGCAGTTGTCTTGGTGTGTAGAGAACCACAAAAAAACCCAAAAAACAAAACAAAACAGTCACTGCTCTTATTTAACGCTGTCTTAGAAGTAATTGGCCAAGCACTGAGGCAAGAAAAAGATATAAAAGGCATACAAATTGGAAAAGAAGAAGTAAAAATTTCATTATTTGAAGATGACATGATCCTATTTATAGAAAGCCCTGAGAAATCTACAACAAATTTTATAGAACTTATAAAGGAGTTCAGTAACATCACAGGTTATAAGATCAATGCTAAAAAATAAGTAGCATTTCTGTACACCAATAATGAGCAATCTGAGGAGGAAATCAAGAAAAAAATACCATTTACAGTAGTAACTAAAAGAATCAAAAACCTAGGAATAAATTTAACTAAAGATGTAAAGAAAATATATACAGAAAGCTACACAACACTGTTAAAGGAAATCAAAGAAGACTTAAATAAATGGAAGAATATTCCCTGTTCATGGATAGGAAAACTAAACATCATCAAGTTGTCTATCCCACCCAAAGTAATCTACAGATATAATGCAATCCCAATAAAAATCAACACTGTATTTTTTAAGGAACTGGAAAGACTAACTACAAAATTTATTTGGAAGGGTAAGAGGCCCCATATCACCAAAGACATATTGAAAAAGAAGAATGAAGTTGAAGGTATCCCACTACCTGATTTTAAAGCATACTACAAAGCTACAGTTGTCAAACGTGCATGGTATTGGCACAAAGATAGACATACCGAAAAATGGAACCAAATTGAGAGTTCTGATATAAATCCCTGCATATACAATCATCTGATATTTGACAAGGCCACCGAGCCCACTCAGTTGAATGGCCTCTTCAACAAGTTGTGCTTGGAGAACTGGATATCCATTTAGAAAAGAATGAGAGAGGAACACCATCTCACACTTTATACAAAAATCAACTCAAGATAGATCAGAGATCTAAATATATTAGCCAAAACCATAAAGACCTCGGAAAATAATATAGGAAAACATCTACAGGACCTTGTAAAAGGAAATGGTTTCATGAACTTCACACCCAAAGCACAAGCAGCAAAAGAAAAAATAGAAAAATGGGATCTCCTCAAAATTAAAAACTTTTGCACCTCAAAGGACGTTATCAAGAAAATAAAAAGGCAGCCGCTCAATGGGAGAAAATATTTGGCAAACATATATCTGATAGCCACCTGATATCCTGCATATATAAAGAAATCTTACACCTCAAAAATAAAAAGACACACAACCCATTTAAACATTAGTCAAGTGACCTGAAAAGATTCTTCTCCAAGGAAGAAATACAAACGGCTAAAAAGCACATGAAAAAATGCTCAACATCGCTAGTTATTAGGGAAATGCAAATCAAAACTACAATGAGATACCATCTTGCACCCATTAGAATGGTGGTTATTAAAAAAACAGTAGACCATAAGTGTTGGAGAGGATGTGGGAGAATGGGAACCCTCGTCCACTGCTGTTGGGATTGTACAATGGTTCAGCCACTATGGAGAAGAGTTTGGCAGTTCCTCAAAAAACTAAATACAGTTCTTCGATATGATCCAGTGATTCCACTGCTGGTATATACCCAGAAGAATTAAAAGCAAAGACACAAACAGATATATGCCCACTAATGTTTATAGCAACATTTTTCACTATTACCAAAAGGTGGAATCAACACAGGTGCTCATCAACAGATGAATGGATAAACAAAATGTGGTACATACATACAATGGAATATTTCTCAGCTGTAAGAAGGAATAAAGTGCTAAAATACGGGATAACATAGATGAATCTTGAAGACCTCATGTTGAGTGAATCAAGACAGGCATTGAAAGATGAACAGTACATGACCTCACTGATATGAGTTAAGAAAATTGAGCAGTCTCAGAGAGCTATTGTCTGAAAGATAGGTTTACAAGAAGGAGAAAGAGAAGAGAAAGTTGTAAGCCATCACAACATAGATTATGGACGTAATCTATGCTAATGTGATAGAGTGTAGTTGCGTATTGAAGGGATAGGACAGGTGGGTAGTGATACTATTGGGTTTAGTGTTGCCGGGTTACCAGGTGGGTAGATTGGGAAGGGTGGGCTAGAACACCCAGGATAGTGGGGGGAGAGATCAGAGAGGGACCAGGTGAGATCCTGGTATGTGATTGAAAGTACAGAGATGAAAATGCTCTTATGATAATATGACAAGGCTGTGTCACTGGGTTATGGTGTTGGTTGGGGGGTATTTGGGACAGGGCGCACTTGGAGCAGGCTCCTGTGGAGCGTGTGAGTGTTCATCCTGTCATAATATGTTGTATCACTAGGTGGAGACCCACATAATGAGTAGGAAGGAGATGGACTCCCATCTTTGGGAGGACTGATTAGCTCAGAAATAGACAGGCAGGGATCTCTCAAGAGCAAGGGCAGTTCTTAATAGGGGAGGACAAACCAGTGTGTCAAGACTTCTTTTTGCATGTAACTAGGAATTTTGTCATCCAATGAGTCAAGCCAGGTGGTCATCTTGGGCCCAGGGGGAATGATGAGGGAGGAACCGAATAGATAAAACAGGGGGTATTTAGTGGTCAGTGGAAATTTTTTCATTACCTTACAGTGATGGATAGAGGACATGGTAAATATCATCAAAATTCATAAAAGTGTACAGTATAAAATGTAAACCATACTGTAACACTTTGACAATGTTTCGTAGCTATGTTTCACTCTCTGTATATCAGTTATAACAATGCTACCATCCACATACAAAAAGGTTTTAATATGGGGTGAGGAAACGGGGAGGAGGTTGGGTATATGAGAGTTTCTTGTATTCTGTGTGTGACTTTCCTGTGACTAAAAACTTCTTTGAAAACAAAATGAAAAATAGTGAGACATGGGGGAGTGCGAGGGGGAAGATACCACGGTACAGACTGGACACCAGATATTGCAGTGATAAAAGGCAAAATGTAAAAAAAAAATTTTGTTTAATTTTTTGAATATCCCAATCTTTTAATTTTATTTTATATTTAGTTTGGTTTTTATTTTTTTTTTAGTTTTCATGTATTTTATTTCTTACTTTTAAACTTATCATTATTATTTCATTTTCCTATTAATTGTGGTTGGCTCTTTAATTGGCTTCATCTTTAAAGAAGTTTTGGATCACAGAATGGTTACAATTGGGGTGGGAGAGGATGATTGGTGGGGGGTGTCAGGTATGGGGGTGCATGGGAAGAAATTCACCTGAACATACATCCAAGATATATAAAATTGTTCAAATGCTCATGGGGCATGGTCATAGTGGGTGAAGAATCACTCAATAAATGAGAGAATACTGAGTTCCCATCCTGGAGAGCTCTGCCACATTCTCCATGGGAGCAGCAACAGTCCCCCAAGTGCAGGGGCAGTCTCTGGCAAAGGAGGATGATCCACTGATGGGCCCTTGTTATTGATGACTAGTCTTATGAGTCTTTGCTCTTGAAATTGAAACTTAGCCTATTGTTATGGGGTGCCAAAGGGTTGCATACTGAGAGCCTCCTTGCTGCTCAAATGTGCCTCTCTCTAAGCCAAACTCAGCATATGCATGCATTACCTTCCTACCAGCATGGGACATAACTCCTGGGGATGAGCCTCCCTGGCACAGAGGGATTAGTACCAAGTGCCAACTGGCAATATGACTGGAAAAAGACCTTGGGTAAAAGGGGAAAAAGGTAAAGACAAATGAGTTCATATGGCTAAGAGACTTCAAAGTGAGTCAGGAGGTCATCCCAGAAGTAACATTTATGCACATCTCAGTAGGACCTCAAAAGCTTCCAAAGTGGATATCACCCCAAATAGAGGGGCTCCTGAGGGCTATGGTGTTACCCAGGTCCTATGTTAGGGTAGATAGCTCTGGATTTGCCAGTGGGCCCTATCAGTGAGCCTTAATTTGAAGTTTGTGCTCCTGAGAGTGACAGAGTTGGATTCAAATATGTGTTCCCTGGACATGGTTCATCTGTCCCTTCTATTCAAACATATACATGGTGTTGGAGTTTGTAGGTGTACATCCAGAGACTGGAGTCTTTGGGCTGTCCATGTGCCAGCTGGGCCCAGAATCTCAGTGTAGCTGCAACTCCTACTCTACAGCTCAATGAAATCACCCAGAACACCTGGCAGTGAGATGATGATGGACAATGGCCATCCCATGGAATAGAGAGGGTCTGTGTCTGCAGGTGGGATAGTCCATCCATCTTACCTGTGGTGTATAAGCCCTCTCAGTTGGTGGTTGGGTGGATATCACCATCACAGACTCCTCAGGATTGGGGGAAGAGCTATGGGCAAGAATGGACTTAATGGTATTCTGTTATACACATATAGTGATTCAAGCAATGGAAAAAATTACAACATTAATGTAGAGCCAGTGGCCAGTGGATGTTCTGGGGGCAGGGAGAGGGAAAAGCAGTTGTAAACAGGGACATTTTTGGGACTTGGGAATTATCCTGAATAACATTGCAATGACAGATATAGGCCATTTTATATCATCATATAACTTGCAGAACTGTGGTGGAGAGAGTGTGGTCTACAATGTGAACTATGTTCCATGCTTAATGGCAAAGCCCCAGGATGTGTATATCCATTGCAAGTGATGTGCCACACTAATGAAGAATGTTTATTTTGGAGGTTGTGGGAGATGTGGGAGGTGGGGTATATGGGAATCCCTATAATTTTTGTGTAACATTTATGTAATCTAAGTATCTTTTAAAAATTTTTTTAAAAACTATTAAAGAAAAGATATTTCAAAGTGAGTCAGGAGATCATTCCAGTGGTTATGCTTATGCACATTTCAGGAGGATTTCTTTGATTGCCATAGTAAACAGTGCCTCAAGCAGGGGTGTCCCTGAGGGCTCTAGAGATGTCAAGACACGACAGGCAGGGCAGACAATCCAGGAAATCAGCACCCCACTGGTGGGCCTTACATTGGAATATATGATAACCTATCTTCTCTATGTAACAAAATTGGATTCAGTTATAATTTTCTCATACATAGTTCTTCAGTTACTTTTATTTGAACCTAACCTTAGCATTATACCCAGTAAATATATGTCCCAAAGACTTATATCTTCCAGCTGTTCATATGCTGGTTGAGCCCTGAATGTCAGAAGAGTTGTAGTCAACACCTACTCTTGTGTTCATTGGCCTCACCCAGGGTAACTAACAAAAGAAGATGATGGACAAAGCCCATCTCAAAAAACAGAGAACATATAATTATGTTCTAACATATACATGGTTAGTAGAAATGCTTCAATGTTTTCATCAATTGTAACAAATATACTACACTAATGAAAGAATTTAAAATGGAGGGGGAAAGATTGGGATATATGGGAATACCTTATATTTTTGATGTAACATTTATGTAATATAAAGCTCTTTTAAAAATAAAGCAAAAATGTGGGAATAAAAAGTTATTAGTATGGAATTAGAAATGGATATTTGATAAATTCTTCTTTTAGTGTAATTTGATATTAAATGCTTAGTCTTAGCTATGTGTTTCAAAAATTCTTCCCATCTTTTGATAATTTACCCTGAAATATATTTAGTTTTAAAAATATCAAGTTTGTTCTAAGATATTTACAGAAACATGCTACTTTCTACACACACTTTGGTTAAACATATTCTTAACCATTTTCTTACTATTTACTCTAAGCAGTTTCTAAACAACCTAAAATAAACAACAAATAAAATATCTGCATGTTACATAGAGGTAAAATGTAACAAAAATTTCAAAAGTATACTGCTGATGTATAATAAAAATTGACAGATATTTGAAAAACAACTTTATTGTAGATACAGATATCAACAATCACTTTAGGTAGACAACATTTCTTATATATTATATAAATTTTAGTAGACTAAAATTGATATACATAGGAGCTTTATTGTAAAGTTGATCCATTAAAATTCATAGCCAAGTAGTTATCATGGTTGCTATATATACTTAATATGAACTATTTGCTCTACAAATAATAAAATATAATTCTAAATATAAACAAATTACCTGACTATTTATATGTCAGATAATTGAAAAAATTACATTCATAGAAAAGATTGATAAACCTAATTAAACAATCCAAATTTTATACCATTCAAATAGATACTGCTAATATAGAGAGATATAGAATATTTAACAATATAAAAAGAAATGAAATCATATAACAAATATTAACCAAATAAATCTAGTAAGTCAATTAGTTTTTATGACAAAATAAACCTTAGTAATAAAATATCAATTTCACTAAGATAGTTAGATATTATTTTGTACAAACTATTTTTGCTGGTTGATACAAAAAATCTAAACTTGTTATTCCACCGCAAGTAGATTTATGCCCAGAGAGAATTATTGACCCTCTATACCTGAACTCAATGGACCTCTGATATCCAGAATAGTAAGATAATAAATCTGGGTTGTTTTAAGTCACCAAGTGTGTCATGATTTGTTACAGTAGCCATAGGAAATGAATACAACATGGAATATTAATGCCATTTGATATGGCCATGACTAAGGACTTTTTCCAAGCAACTGTACCAGTGGTAAGAAATATTTTCAGCTCTATGAGCTGGCATGTGGGGCTCAGACTCTGGTAAATGCACCAATATCAAGACATTCAGTCCCATCCAAGTACTCCCCTCCACACTCTAGGATCCACAGAATCCACTCAATAACCACACAATGTGAATTCACTTGTCTGTTTGCTTGATTTGGCCAGTTAGTCAGTTTTTTTTACAGTAAATATTACCTTTCTGTTGTAAGCAACACTCTTTAAGGGGTATACTTGAATCTGATTCTCATTTTCAACGTGAATCTAATAAGGTAGCCCTGGGAAGCCTTTCTTTTGCAAGATTACTTCTTCAGGAATTTCCAGAAAGGAGAGAAGAGCCTCATTATTCAGAACCAGAAGGTGTGCCTCATCTGACCAGAGGGATTTGATGGAGGTTGGGATTTAGGGTAATTACAGTCCTCAGGCATCCTCTCAGTTATTTCCTTTCTGACTAATGCTTCAGCTCTTTCCCAGCCCATGCCCTAACTTTCATTAAGAGACTTGCTTAGGATGTTAATTTGACTGGTGATTAGCATTGTTATGGCAGGTTCCACATTTTTAATTTAATGCTTAATCTGATGGTTCTTAAATGTTTTATCAACTTCAACACTATCAGGTACAATCACTTCACTTAATAGTCCCTGATTTCCTCATGTCCTGTATACTGACACTTAGCTCTCCAAAGCATTGTCTCCAATTCTATGCCTTAAATGTATTCAGACAACAGAATTGATATAAAACTATATTAAATCAAACCATATTTGTTGAATTAAATCATTAAATATGACTCTATCTATAAATATATAGGACTATATGAAAATATGTAGCATCCCATATTTGAAATAAGATCATTGAATGTGGCCTTTAGTTGTGAATTTATTAGAAATTCTTCATTTTGTTTTTAAAAGTTGTTTAATATACTATAAGATCTTGATAAGAATCACCATCAAGTTTGTTAAGTTGTAGATTTAAGAATCAGTCAATTTTCTTCTGATGAACAAGGATATTTGCCATAATTAATATTCTGTGTAGACATCTCTAATCCTGATATTTTTACTTTTCATGTTTGTTTTGTAAGTTCACAAATTTTACTGTACACTTATTGTTTATGTATGTTCATGTGTGAATGATATACTTCAATAAAGTAAAAAAAATGTTTACAAAGCAACAACTAATCAAAACAAGATGGCACTGTCCTAAAGATAGACATTGAATATAGAACAATGGATTAGAATTGAGAGTTTAGAAGTAAACCCATCTGTGTATGTTCAATTGATTTTGACATGTTGAAAAGTATATTCAATGGGGAAAAATTAATCTCTTCAATAAAACATGCATGTACAAATGAATATTATCAGGAAAAATAATCTAATTAAACCTTACCTTATACCATATAGAAAACTTAATTCAAAGAGGACCAAAAACCTCAATGTAAGAGTTAAAACTCTAAAACTCTTAGAAAAAACTTAGGGATTAAATATGTGGTTTTATTTATTTATTTATTTTTATTTTTAAGGAGCAGATTACATAAATGTTACATCAAAAATATAGGGGATTCTCATATAACACACCACTTTCCCCTCCCACATTTGCACCCACTAACAACATCTTTCATTAGTGTGGTACATTTGTTACAATTGATGAACACATATTGAAGCATTGTTACTAACTATGGTCTATACTTTACATTATGGTTTACACTTTGTATTGCACAATTTAATACATTTTGACAAAATATATAATGACTTGTATCCATCATTGCAATATCATGCAGAACAATTTCAATGTCCCCAAAATGCCCCGTGTTACATCTATTCTTCACTCTCCCTCCCCTCAGAACCTCCAGTGACCACTGTCTTTATATTAATGCTACAAGTTCTTCCATTACTAGAATAATAACAAGTCTACTTTAGTCCATCTTTGCATTCCCAACTTTTGTTTGTTCATTCCTCAGTCTTAAGGATTTTAGGATTGTGATGTCCACTCTGCTTCCAAATGAGAAGGGACTTAGATCCTATGGGGCAGATGTATAGAACTGTCTTGCTTGCAGTTGTAGATGCTCTGTTTTTTGGGATGGGCCTTGTCTATCATCATCCTTTTGTTAGTTGTCCTGGGTGAGTCTGATGACCTGGAGTGTAGGTGTGGGCTGCAAGTCTGGTGAGATTCAGTACTCAACCAGCATATGAGAGCCAGAAGATTTAAGTTTCTGACATTATTTAATTACAGGTTCAAAAAATGTGGCAGAAGAGCCATGTACAGGAAATTTATAAATGACTCTTATAGTGATTCAATGTTAAATCTTTATTATTTGGATATGGAAATGAATTCTTAGATATTACACAAACACACACAAAAAACAAAAATTTTAAAAATTAAATAAACTGTATTTCATCAAAATTAAATATATTTTTCTTCAAAGAAAAATATACAAGAATGGGAGAATATATTTTCAAATCATATATCTGTTAATGATCTAGTAACCAAAATGTATAAAAAACACATTCATCCCAACATTAAAAATGGTCCAAAGTCCAGAATAAACGTTACTCCAAAAAGATATAAATGACTGACAAGCACATGTGAAGATACTCAATTTCATTAGGCTTTAGAGAAGTAAATGAGATGTTTTTCCCTAATAAAATAATAAAACATAAGCATAGAACTGTACATCATAAAGAATGAATACTAGTGTAATCTATGGACTATAGTTAATAGTGTAATTATTATAATATTTTTCAGCAGTTATAACAAAGTTAACACACTAATACATAATTTTAATAATAGGGAAGTCTGTCTGTGGAAGGAATATATGACAAATCTGTGCTAGTTCTGCATTATTTTTCTATAAGCCTAAAAATTATCTAATAAAAAATGAGAAAAAAATTAGCAATTAAAAAAAAACTGTAGGGAAACAGCTGTGGCTCAATTGCTTGGGCTCCCATTTACCAGTTTGATCAAGAGCTCAGAGCCCACTTTGCATGGAGAGCTCAGGGTCGGCATGGCGAGAGCTGGTGCAACAAAGGAAGATAAGCAGACACAGAAAAACTCACAGCAAATGGACACAGTGAACACAAGCAGTGAGGAGGTAATAAATAATAATAATTTAAAAAAACTATAAAAAATGGTTACCATGCATATGTAAATTGCTTTAGTCTTCATGGGTTTAATGAACTTAGGTCTATATATTTGTATGTAATTTAAAATAATTAGTAACTCATTTTATCCATACCTATCTCTATGATGATTGTTCACTTTGAAATGTTAAATGCTTTTTCTGTGATACTTTTATAGCAATTATTCTTAAATTTCCAGCTATCACAAGTCTCCTTTTACACTTCCCAGACTTTATTGTCAACATGAAATTTGTTGATGAAATTGTATTACCCAGTTCCAAAATCTACTTCATTGAGCAGACTTGGTATGGGCTCATTTACACAGTGGAAGTAGTGCCCATGGTGCCTCAGAACACATGTTCTTCCTGGCTCTTGTGGTCAGGTTTGAGCACCTCCATTATAACATGGACATGCCAGGGAGGGAGAAGTTCAGGGGCTCTTTGAAGTTTCATCTCTACATTCTATTTTTTTTTTTAGCTTTCCCTTTCAAATGTGATGGCCCAGAGTCTTAGGTTGCTTTCCTTTTTTATCCTCTATCTTCCAGGTCAAGACATTTCATCCACTGCTTCTCAGGTAATTTTAAAACTTTATTACATTTTTCTTATAAATGTTAAAATAAAGAAGATTTTCTCCAAGAGTAGCAATAATTCTTTCTTTACTTGCAGTTACTGAATGGGGTTGTAGAAATCTTTCACATTTAAACTAATTTACTTTGCAATTTTTGTGCAGTAATAGGAGGAGATCCCAACTTAAAAAGTGCTTTAACTTAATCAGATGTCTACCAGGTTCCCATTGCTGTGGTCTCAGTTCTGCTGAAGACTCTGATTTCAATTTTTTAAATTACAGCAAAAACAAGTGAAATAAAATAAATTTTCACTCAGAATCCCATCACCATTAAAACATCCAATCTTTTCAGCATCACATCCCTTTTCAATTCTTGTGTGTAGGAATTAGCCTTTATATATAGGACCATAGAGGAAGCCAATAAAATGAAAAAATGTATTCCTATTAGTGTGTACCATCTTAATGTTTCAATTTTTATTTCTTTGCCTATGGAGTTGAAAATGTGATAAAATTTTAAGTTTTACTAGTTTTATATTACTTTCTGAAAATTTATTTTTATATA
>JAQZBX010081493.1:0-13668 GCA_029593785.1 Cabassous unicinctus | reverse complement strand
AGATGGGGATGGTTGACACATTCGAAGCTAAAGTCCGATCTTTAGTCTTCTGCTGTAAAATGCCTTGAAAAAAAAAAAAGTAGAATTATTTACTGTGAATATTGAGGTGTTGCTAAAATGCCTGGCAAGCTCTGTTCAGCCCCTGGGAGCAGGAGGTCTCTCTGCGTTGCCACAGTGGCCAGTAGAAGAGAAGAGGAATCGCATTCTTAACCGGTGCGTTCCGGGTACTTCTGGCGAGCTGCTAAAGCCTCCCCGTGGCTGTCCAGGCCTCTTAGTGAGACATGTCAGCAGCTTTGTTTGGCTATGGGAACCTGCTGGAAAAAACACAAAGTGAACCAACAGCCCTCAGTAACCCCAGGACCGAGGCTCAGCTCAGCTCAGCCCAAGTGTGTGGGGGGGGGGCAGCAGAACCCAGGCCGGGCTTTCCTTTCTGTCCCCTGATTTACCACGCTGTCCCCTCCCTCATTCAACTCACAAGCCGTATCCCATCCCCCTCAGCACGCAGCCCTCCCCAAGCAGTCCTTGTCAGGCCGATGGCTGAGGGCGAGCATTATCCTCTCCTGGAGATTCCAAGGGCACTCAGCGCAAACAGGCTGAGAGCTGTCCCAGGCTGAGCACGGAGGTCCCCCTGGGTCTCCTCTGGCAAAGACGTTTTCTCCTTCCTGCTGGAAGGCCGACCTCCTTGTGCTCCGAGATGTGACTTGTATATGGCTCTCCTGTAGTGTGGGGCATTATTAGAACGCTACGTTATTTTGGTTTAAATACCTTACTCTACCAATTCAGTTAGAGTTGACTTTTCTAGGCAACCATGCAGAATCTTCTGCCTGGGCGAATGCTGTCGTAAGAGATTTCTGTCCTCTGTAATGCACCCCTCCATCTGTTTGGTTTTAGAGCTTTGTCTGTGTGTTTCATGAGTAACTGGAACGCGCCCTCACCCCTCCCTCCTCCAGCTCGCACGGAGGTGTAAAGTTTGAGCCCCTCTTGCCTGTCAGTTCTTTCCCTGTACACCGACAGTCAAGGTGGCGTGAAGTCTCCAAGAGATTGTATATTATTAAGGAGAAAAATAAACATTTTTGCTCGAAAACAGTGTGGAAAAAAAAATCTGTTTCTTACCCACGTAGGAGCTCAGCTGGCCTGGCCTTGTAGGGAGGGGAGGGGTGCCGAGTCGGGCTGGAAGCACAGGAGGCAAGGGTGGGATGCAGCTGCCTCCCGCTCCGGCCGCCCCCTGGGCAGGGCCCAGCCGTGGTGCGGGGATCGGTCGGGAGTGTGCCTGGGCTTCTGCCTCTGCCCACAGGAAACCCCCCTCCCCAGCCTCTGGCGGTGGGAGGCCAGGTGCGTGGGGCCCACACAGCACCCGTCCTCGCTGGAGAGGTGGTCCGGGCTCCCGGGGAGACCCAAGCCCTGCTGACACCAGGTGGCAGTCAGGGCAGTGAGCTCAACCCTTCCCATCGTTGAGCTGCTCCTGAGTCAGAATTACGTTTTTTGGTACCAGTGGGCTCTGCCCAAGATTGGGGGAGTCAGTCCGGCGAGTCGAGGGGGAGGCGCCTAATTCCAGCCCTTGCTCGGTCCACCCTACGTGGGTCCTGTGTGCCCCTTGTTCCCTGTGGCTCGCCTTCTGGTGGCTCAGGGGGACACTCCGGTCCCCTCCAGGGTCAGCATCCACCCCTTGGGGGGCTCTGGCTTTTCCAGAAGGCACAGGGGCTGATTTTGAGAGCTTATACCCAGTGGGGGTCGCTCCACGCTGTGGACCGGGGGATCCTGACTAGCTCTCTGCACGTGTGTTGAGGCTAACGGGGGGAGGTGGAGGGGGCGGGCAGAGTTCTCTGCCTCCACTCAGCTAGGGCGGCTGCGTTGCATCCCCAGGGGCACGGAGCAGGAGACCCCGTCCTCAGGAAGAGGGGTGCTTGGGGAGAAGCCACCGCAGACAACCCCTGCACCCAGCTGCATGTGGGGTGCCGAACTCTCAGCGTCGGGGACGTTCGGTTTGCTGGGCATCTCACTGTTTCCCCAGACACCACGTGGCAGTCCCCTCCCAGGGCACCCTCGGGTTTGTGCAAGGACTGAAGACTTGTGGGGCTCTGAGCAGCCCTTCTGTGCACTTGGCTGGAAGCAGAGAGGCGGATGGCTGAGGCATAAATGCTGTTCCCAGGGGCCTTTGCTGTGCGGCAGGACTCTTCCTGCATGTTGTGTGGCTCGGCTGCTGGCAGGCAGGCCAGGCCGGCCCTCGAGGAGTGGGTTCACTTGGTATCGTCACCCTGCTTTTGTATTGGCAGCCCCCCGGGGGCACGTTCGGGTTGGGCCATGCACCACCTGGACTCGAGCCAGGGGCCCCGGGCCACGCGGACGAGTGGCCAGCACCCCAGCAGGACTGTAACGAGCTGTGGCCGTTTTGTTTTCTAGATTCTGAGAGCGAGAAACCCGACTGAGCCCCGGCAGGCTGATGCCAACCCAGACGCCAGGCCCTGTGTCAACTAAAGCGGAAGGAGGGACGCTGGGAAGTGCCGGGGCCTGGTGGCAAGCCCCACTCCTCGTCCAGTCCACGCCGTTTTGTAACCACTTTCTAAGCACTTTTTTTAATTCACAATTGGAAACACAAATGTAATGCAAGAATAAAAAAAAAATATTTTGGGGGAAAAAAAAGACTTTGGTTCTTAAAACACGTTCTCCTTTTGGGTGGGCCCTCGGACCCACTTTTGGTTTAAAAGGTGACTGCAGAGAGGTGACAAGTGACAAGTGAAGGGGGCTGAGAGCCCCCCCCCCCACCCTGGGAACAGACAGCAGAGCGGGGGACTGGGGGCGGCTCAGGGCTGGGAGGCCTTGTGGCCACTGGGTCTCCTGGGTGTAGGGGTGATTATTTGCATTTTAGATGGCACTTTGCAGTCTATCTGTTAGCTTGTGGTCTTCAAGATAGCCTCTGTGATGGAGGTCAGACCACTGACCTTGTCCCATCACATGGAGAAGACACTTAGGTCCCGAGGCCTGAGCCACAGCCCAGAGTGAGGCAGAGCTGCGGCCGTGCTGAGTTAGGCCCTACTACCGCCTGTGCTTAGTCTCTCCCCGTCACCACCCGGGACAGGGTCCTGGAGACTTTAGACTCGGGGAGGCTGAGCAGCAGGTCCCTGATCACTGTCATAGTTTCCTAGAGGCTGTGCCAAATACCATACAGCGGCTTGGCTTAACAACGGGACTTGACGGGCTCAAGGTTTCAGAGGCTGGAAGGCTGGCTTCCTCCCGGCATTGGTAACGCGCTGGCTGCTGGAAATCCCTGGGGCTCCTTGGCTTTCCCGTCACATGGCCAGACCCTCTCCCTTCTCTTCTGGGTCCCTGCTGGCTTCCAGCTCCTCCCTGTGGATTTCTTTCCTGCTATGTCTGAATTCCTTCTGCTTCTCGGGGACTCCAGTAATAGGTCTAAGACCCACCCTCGTTCAGCTGGGCCACACCTTGACTAAAATAACACCTTGGAGAGGTCCTCTTTACAGTGGGTTCACACCCACAGGAAGGGGATGACAACCAAGAGCAGGTCTAAATTTGGGGCACGTAACCCAGGCCACCACAGTCACCAAGCACTTACTCCCCTGGCCGGCACAGACTCAGGAGAGCAGGCATCTCTGGCTGCTGCAGGATGGACTTCCCTCCCATCTTCCCAGCTCTGCATCACTTGGAAGGCACGAGCCACCCACCACCCCTCCTTCTAGAACTCACGAGCACCGCCTCTCAAGGGGAACCCGTCTGGTGGTCCGAGCCCTCTGGCCATGGTGGGTTAGCAAGAGACGGGACACGTGCTCCTTGGTGGGCGGCACCTCCCACAGTGGATCCGAAGCCTAGCCGGAGGAATGGAAATCGTCACGTGACCTTGCCGTGGACATGTGCAACAGTGAAGTGTCCACGGCCTGGTCAGCAGGAACAGGGACCTCAGCCTGGCGGCCAGAGGTCCTGAGCAGAATTCAGAGGGTCCTATGCACTGGGATGGGGGAAAGTGACCTCTTTATTCTCATTCACCTCTATCTGGATTCGAGCATTTCCTCCCATGACGAGTCTGGATAACAAACCACAAGATGAGTAGCTCCTGTGATTTCATCACCGATGGAGAGCACAGATGTGGCATATCATACCAGTTGCTGCAAATATCTCAAAACGTGGTGCATGTTCATCACGACATAATGCTCGGCCTCTGAGACATAACGCCTGTTCGGTTGACTGAGGAAAGCATAGCAGTACGAGGCCTTCTGTTTATAATGAATCTTCAGGCACTGCCACCCAAAGGCGGGTCAGGCCCCAGTTTGAGGAGGTGGCCAGCGGAAGCATCCAGAGAGGCTGGCAGTCCCATCTCTCCCCAACTCTCAGTGCTGCTGCTTACACCAAGAAGCCCTTCCCAGGTGTGTGCTGGTGGTTTTACACACCTTTGTGACACAGCAGAGAAGCCCTTACGTCAAGCCTTGAGCCGGCAGCGGTGTCTAGTCAGAAGTTTCAAGAATTTGCATGTCCTCCTTCCACAGAGGGCATGCTATCCCTCTCCTTATCATTCCACTTTTAGTATACATGCTGCCAAAGTGAGCCCCAGCCAGAAGCTATAGCTATACTTCATTTTTATGGTGTCTATTTTTTGTCACCTTCTGTTTGTGGCACATTATTGGTTTTTTATTGACTGTAGTAATGCAATGTTTGCCTTTTCAAACAAGTTTATTTGAATTTTTTAAAAAACAAATAATTGTACAGGTGTGTATTAGTCAAAAGGGGTGCTGATGCAAAGTACCAGAAATCTGTTGGCTTTTATAAAGGGTATTTATTTGGGGTGGAAGCTTACAGTTACAAGGCCCTAAAGAGGCCAACTCAAAGTTACTTCCTCAGCAAACTCTGTTGCCATGTGTTGAGGCAAGATGGCAGGTGATGTCTGCGAGGTTTCAGCCTTCCTCTTCCTTTTAAGGCTCCGTGGGCCCAGCTTCTTCCAATCTCAGCTGTAGGCTGGAGGGCTGGTTTCTTTCCGTGCTCAGCTGCTCTGCTCTCTTCACAAGGTCAGCTGTAGACTATCAGGCTCATCTCTCTTCCCGTGGCCGCAGGATCAAAGTTCATTCCTCTTCCGTGTCTGTGGTGCTCTCTCTGTTCCTCTGTGTGTATCTTATTCTGTGTTCCCCTTGAGTGACTGTCCCCTTATATAGCCCACAAAGGGGGTGGGGACTCAAACTGAGTTGCCCTAAAGACATGGTCGAATCAAAGCCCTAATCTTGATTTAATAAAGTAAAAGTGAAGCCTCTGAATTTAATACAATCAAAGGGGTAGCATGCCCAGAGGTACAGACCAGTTTGCAAACATAATCAATATCTTTTGGAATTCATAAGTAATATCGAACTGCCACAAGGTGGTACACAAACTAATGGTAAAAATGGTGAGGGCCAATGGCTGTTTAGAAACCCAGCAGTGGTTCATGGGTGGCCCTAAGAGGGCAAATGATTCCTTCCAAATTGCACAGTAGGTGGCTTCCAGAGAGTACCAGTGGGGGCCAGGGTTTGGGAAGGCAGACAGGTTGGGGTGACAGCTGGAAGGAGGAAGCACTTGTTCATACCACAGTGTAGCTGAGCGATTATCCACTTTCCCCAGCGTGTCACCAGAGGGGCTGTTGATGGGACATCCGGGCCCCCACTCTGGGGTTCGATCTTCTCAGCCTCCTGGCCTTCTGGTTGCCCTCCACACCCGGGTCACCCAGTGCTCATGAACGCCCAGCAGATCTCCACTGGCCGCAGGATAAGCCCCCATGTTAAGAGTCCAGGGCCTCACCCAGCAGACGTGGCTTCCATCTGCTTTGGCTAGGGACCTCGCTGCTGGAACGCCATCCGCCAGCTCTGCCTCTGCACTTAGGCTGCTGCTGTTTGCCCCTCCCGAAAGGCCTCGGCCCTCCTCTCTGTTGCAAAGAAGCCTCTTCCCCTGCCTGCTCCAGGATGCGCTCTTGTCATCCTGCCCTGCTCTGAGTCCGATCACACAGTCCATATACCAGACACCCAGATGCTTTATCCCTCATGGCAAGTTCACAGGGTGTGCCTTGTGTGATAAGCTTGGTTTTTGTATTATATATATATTTCTAATTAGAGCAGTTGTAGGTTTCCAGAAAAATGCAGAAAGTACTCAGAATTCCCATATACCCCATCCACCCACCCCACAGTTTTCCCTATTATTAACCCTTTGCCTTAGTGTGGTGCATTTGTTACCATTGAACCAATATTACTATAATTATTAACCAAAGTCCATAGTTTGCAGTTGGGTTCACTCTTTGTGTTGTACAGGGCTATGGATTTGTGTGTGTGTGTGTGGTAACATATACAACCTAACATTTCCCCCTTTTAGCCACTTTCAAATACATAATCCAGTGGTGTTAACTGCCTTCACAATTCTGTGCTCCTATCACCATCATCCATGACCAAGACTTTTCCACCACTCTGTATCCAGTAGGCACTAACTCCCCATTCCCCACTGCCACCTGGTCCCTGGTGGCCTGTCTTCCGGTTTCTGACTTTAAGCTTCATTTTAAGCCTCCCAAAGCAGAGGCCAATCTTGCCAAATGGTTCTTATTGCACGTAGCTGGTGCACAGTGATTTGTAGCATTAAAGTAAAATTCTCCTTCTGGGCAGATGCAGCCTGAGTTGGTGCTCACTGGTTCTACTGATAGGATTTCAGGGATGGGAAGGACCCTGTCCCTGCTGGGTGCCTTCTGCAGTGCCCCCACAAGCAGCAGTCCAGCCCTGGCATCTCCCGGGATGGAACGCACATTGCCCGGGCAGCCTACTTTCCAAGTTCCTCCTCAGAGCCAAGTCAGCTGAGCTGCCCCCTCCTGCTGTCTGCTCTCGGACAGCTGCCCTCATAGTCCAGCTGCTCTTCCCAGAGTCAGCCGTGAGCTCTGCACCTCCTCTCAGAGTTGAACAGCTTCACTTCTCTGAAAAGCATACCCTGTTCCAGGGCTGGTCGGTTCTTTACCATCTGAGAACACCCGGCAATACCAAATGAAGCATTCCCCCAGGATCCTGAGTAACTGCAGTTGTGCTCTACTACCACTGTATTCCCAGGTCATAAATAGTCTTCTGCCCTACCTGGGAGCCTGGCCCTGATTTATTATGTTGTTTCTTTGGGAAACAAAGCACATGGCTTATTAAATAATTTTTGGTACACAATCCATTGGTATAATGGAAACTATACTTGTCTCTACTTGCACACACTTATTTTAAAGCTAAAATTAAGTGAATATCAAATTTATATGTGTCTGTTTTATATATATATATTTAGAGAGGGAGAGAAGGAAAGGAGGGGGACCAAGATATATTTGAGGTAGGAAAATTAGGAAAAGAAAAGGAATTGCACCACTCCTCTTTTTACCAGGTCCCACTCATGCTGTTGGACCTAAAGCTTTGGAATCCTGGATTAGGGGTGTATTAGCCAAAGGAGTGCTGATGCAAAGTACTAGAACTCTGTTGGCTTTTATAAAGGGTATTTATTTGGGGTAGAATCTTACAGTCACAAGGCCCTAAAAAGTCCAACTTAAGGTACAGTAAGAGTTACTTTCTCATCCAAAGTCATTGGCCATGTGTTGAAGCTCTGTGGTCCTAGCTTCTTCCAATCTCAGCTGTCAGCTGGTATAAGGCTTGTCTCTCTCCCTAGGGCTTGTTTCTTTCTGGGCTCAGCTGCTCTGTTCTTTTTACAAGGTCAGCTATAGACTATCAGGCTCATCTCTCTTCCTCTGGGGCCTCTGCCTCTAATGAGCTGTCTCTCTTCCTCTGTGTTCTTCTCTGTGTCTACTTCCTTATGAAAGTCAGCCCACCAAAGAGGCAGGGACTCAACACTGAGTTGCACTCTAATGACGTGTTTGAATCAAAGCCCTAACTTTAACATAAGTTAATCAGACGTCTCAGCTGAATCTAATACAACCAAAGAGTTATCACACCCAGAGGAACCAGACCAGTTTACAAACATAATCAATATTCCTTTTTGGAATTCATAAATAGTATAAAACTGCCACAATGGGAAACACTGGTCAATGAGTGAATACACCAGGCTAGCAGCACCCAGGCCAGTCAGCCTGACTGATACCAAGACCCACAAGAGTTCCTGGTTTAGAAGCCAAGCATGCAGGGACAGCTGTGAGGTAGGGATGGAGACTTGGAGAGAAAAGGTGAGTCAAGCCTCCCCTTCCCTCACACCCCATGTCCAGACCATCAGCCTCCCAGACAAATTGGGAACCATTGCCCTCTTGCTCCATCCTGCAGGGAAGGCTCCAATAGGCTGCTGCTTTCAGGTCTCCCTACTTCTGCTTGTGCTCCCACAGTACAGAATGACTACTTAAAACCTTCCAGTAAAGGACTTTTGCTTCTGGCAAAGATGGAGTAACAGGTATGGGCTTTACCCTCCCACCTAAAACTAAACTAAACAAAAAATGGAGAAAATACATGACAGAATGGTTTTGAAACATGGGCGTCAGGCAACAAAGGACATTTGATCCCCAAAAGAGAAGAAATAAGTGAGGTAAGCCCTGTGATTACCCTAGCTTTCTGCTTTGAGAAAGTTCCCAGGCTGCAGCACAGGGAAGGAGAACCCAGGCAGAGTCCAGCAAGCTCCCCAAGTGGAGATGGAGCTGAAGAGTTTGGGGAAACCAAGGCAAGTTGATAGAACAGAGTACCAGAGAGGAGAGAGCTGTCCAGAGAGAGAACTCTGAATATGCACAGAGGAGCCCTTCAAGTATTGGGTGGAGTGCTAATCAGTGTATGCATGTGAGGAAACTACCCAAGGCTGGGGAAAGAATCACCCAAAAAGATTAGAGGGAATAGTCTCCAGTGCTCACACAGAGCTGGGAATAGTGCCTTCCCACCAGCCAGAATGGAAAACGTCAGAATGCACAAAGCATTGGGCAGCATACTCAGAAGGGTCTTGCCTCAGTAGTGGAGAATAATTAACCCTACAGTGAGTACTACCCTAGTCCCAGCTAACAAATCATAAAAGCAAGTGCTGAAATGATAAAAACTTTCCAAATATCCCAGGACAAAGCTCAAGAATAGTTTATAGGAATACAAATATATTCCAGTGCCTGAGATAAAATTAACAATGTCTGGCATCCTATACAAAATTAACAGGTTTGCAAAGAAGCAGAAAAAATATTACTCATAATGAAGAGAAAATTTGAACAAAACTGATCCAGAACTGACATGGAAGTGAGAATTAGCAGACAAGGGCATTAAAACCACTATTATAACTGTATTTCACATTGAAAAAAAAAATTAAAAACCTACTGTGGTAGTTTGAGTCTTTTATGGACCCCAGAAAATTATGTTCTCAAATTAATCCATTCCTGTAGATGTGAGCCTATTGTACATGGTACCTTTTGATTAGATCACTTCAGTAAGGCATGACCCAGAGTGGGTTTTATCCTCTTAGTAGAGTCCTTTATGAATGGGATGAATATACAGAGAAAAAAGGCCACACACAGAAAGAAACCCCCAGATGCTAAGAGAACGCCACATGAGTGAGAAGCTGAAATCAATGGAACTTGGGAAAGAGGAAACCAGAAGCTGAAGCAACAAGAAATGGAGGAGAACAGAGATGCCACCATGTGCTGGTCCTCAGAGAGAAAGTATCGCCTGATGATGCCTCAATTTGGAGACTCTGCCTCAGAACTATAAGCTTGCAACCTAACAAATCCCTATTATAAAGGCCAACCCAAAAGAAAAATAAAAAAAACAAACAAAAAAACAACAAAAGCCTACCCATTTCTGGTATATTGTGTTGGCAGCCTTTAGCAAACTGAAATAACCAGTTAAATCATACTTCTGGAGATGAAAACTACATCTGAGATTAAAAATACCCTGGAAGTGGTGCCAAGCACAGGGGGAAGCAGTGCGGACAGCTCATGAGGGAGGCCTCACTGGTTACAGGTGGATGCAGGTGGGTGCAGGCAGGCACAGGGGAGAAGCAAGATGGGGTACTTGGACTCCAGTAGCCAGGGGAACACAATGCAATATCAAGGAAGGAGCAGGACAGACAGACTAAGAGGCCACCACAGAGGAACTGGGAGACAATTGTTCACTGGCAGTGTCTGCCACCCATCCCCAACCCTGGAGACAAGCAGCCTCTGCACAGATTGGGGCTGACTTGCAGCCTTGGACAGAGAAGGGTGGAGAAGCCTTCCTCCCTGGGGACAGGGGGCTCCTGATTGGAGACTTTGGGTTGCGGGGTCCTGGTTCCAGTGGGCCAGGTCTTGGCTCCTCCTGGCCACTGTTTTCAACACTGACCCAGAAGAGGTGGAGCCTGTGGAGGAGAAATTAAAAAAAACAAACAAACAGTCCCCTCCATAAAGATGTGGTGAACAGCTGGCCAAAGAGCACCACCTGCTGGGCAGGAAAGCACACTTACAGGGAACCAACAAGATTTGGGGAAAAAATTTACTGGGATCTTTCCCAACCCTCTTCCAGGGCCCTTTGGAACAGGTCTGCACTCACTTTGTGGGTCCCTGGTCTGTTTTTTGTTTGTTTGTTTGTTTGTTCATTTGTTTGTAGGCAGTACCGGGGATTGAACCCAGAACTTTGTACATGGGAAGCAGGTGCTCAACCACTGGAGCTACATCCACCACCACCAGCAGCCTGGTTTTGATCCATTAGCCACGGGCAATTCTAAAGATTTAGAATAAGTTGAACCAAGTGTCAAAGAAGAGCCTTAACACAAAGCCAATCAAAAATTAAACCCTAGATAAGAGAGAAACTGTCAGAGTAAGCACATCAAGATATTCAGATGCCTAGACATCAGCAAAAAATTATGGTCATACAAAAAAAACAGAAAGATATGGCCCAGTCAAGGGAACAAATTAAAAAGTCAGAGGAGACAATTTGAAACAACTAATCAAAGATGTCCAAACAAATCTAAATCAATGCAAGGAAATGATGGAAAAGATAAAGGATATTAAAAAGACACTGGATGAGCATAAAGAAGGATTTGAAAACATACAAAGAAAAATAACATAACTTATGGTAATGAAAGGAACAATAGAAGAGATTAAAATATACTAGAACCATACAATAGCATGTTTGAACAGGCAGAAGAGAGGATCAGTGAATTAGAAGATAGGGCATCTAAAATCACACAGAAGAACAGAAAAAAAAAATGGAAAAAATAGGCAGCATCTCAGGAATTGAATGACAGCATGAAATGTACAAACATATGTGTCATGGTGTCCCAGAGGGAGAAAAGAAGGAAAAGGGGGTGAAGGAGTGTTTGAGGAAATAATGGCTCAAAATTTCCCAACTCTTATGTGGGACATGGATATATATGTCCAGAAAGCACAGCTTACTCCAAACAAAATAAATCCTAACAGATCTACTCTGAGACACATACTAATCAGATTGTAAAATGTCAAAGATAAAGAGAGAAGCCTGAGAGCAGCAAGAGAAAAGCAATCCATCACATACAAGGAATGCTCATTAAGATTAAGTGCTGGGAAGTGGCTGTGACTCAAGCAACTAAGCTCTCATTTACCATATGGAGGACTCGGGTTCGATCCCCAGGACCTCCTGGTAAAAAAAGAAAAAAGGCATCCCAGACCTGCACAGTGAGGCACAGGCCCCCGCACAGCAAAGCTACACACCAAAAAGATGATGATGCAACCAGATAGAAAAAAAGAAGAAAAAAAAGATTATGTGCTGATTTCTCATCAGAAACCATGGAAGGGAAGAGGCAGTGGTATGCTATATTTAATGTATTGAAAGAGAAAAACTGCCAGCCAAGAAAAATTCTTTATCTGGCAAAATGGTCCTTCAGAATGAGAGAGAGAGGCAAGATGGCAGTAAAGAGCTCCAAGGCTCAGTTCGCCCTATGGTGCAGTTAGTAATTACCCAGAGCTATTTAAATCACCTGTTTAGGGGACCCAGGAGACCAGAAGAGCACCTTGGCTCCTACTCTGCAATCAGCATGAAAGAAAGGGCAAAAAAACGATGAAAAAGAGCCGAAAAAAAATCATATTGGCTGAACACAAGCCACTATAAAGTTCCAAATTAAGTTGAACCAGGTATCAAAGAGGGGCTGTAGCACAAAGCCAATCAAGTAGGAAGCCTTAGACTAAAGAGAGAAGCTGCACCCAGAATAAATACATCTCGTAAATCAGATCTGAAACAACAACAAAAAATTACAATCCATACCAAGAAACAAGAAGATATGGTGCAGTCAAAGGAACAAGCTAAGCCTCCAGCTGACATAAGAGAGTTGAGACAACTAATCATAGATGGTCAAATAAATCTCTTTAATAAATTCAATGAGATGGCTGAAGAGATTAAGGATATTAAGAAGACACTGGGTGAGCACAAAGAAGAATTCAAAAGCATACATGAAAAACAGCAGCTCTTATGGGAATGAAAGGCACAATAAATGAAATTTACGCTGGATGCATATAACAGCAGATTTGAAGAAACAGAAGAAAGAATCAATGAGCTTGAAGACAGGGCCTCTGAAAGCAAACATACAAAATAACAGATAAAGAAAAGAATGGAAAAATTTGAACAGTCTCAGGGAACTAAAAGGTGGCAAGAGACATACGAACATACGTGTCATGGGTTCAGAAGGAATATTTGAGGAAATAATGGTAGAAAATTTACCAACTCTATTGAAGGACATGGATATCTGTGTCCAAGAAGCAATTTGCAATCCCATCCAAATAAATCCAAATATACCTACTCTGAGACACATACTAATCAGAATGTCAAATGCTAAAGATAGAGAATCCTGAGAGCAAGAGAAAAGAGATTCATCACGTACAAGAGATGCCTAGTAAGATTAAATGCTGATTTCTCATCAGAAACCATGGAGGCAAGAAGGAAGTGGTATGATATAGTTAAGATACTGAAATAGAAAAACTGCCAGCCAAGAATCTTATATCCGGCAACATTGTGTTTCAAAAAATGAGGGTGAGTTTAGAATATTCACAGATATACAGAAACTGAGAGAGTTTGTAACCAAGAGACCCACTGTACAGGAAATACTACTAGGAGTGCTCCAGCCTGAAAAGAAAAGACAGGCATGAGAGGCTAGGAAGGGAGTCTAGAAATAAAGATTATACAAGTAAAAGTAAATAAAAGTGTAAAAGAAGTGGTGAAAATAAGAAATGACAGATAAAACCCAAAAATCAAAGTGGGTAAAGTAAGAACTGCCTGTATAGTAATAACATTGAATGTTAATATATTAAATTCCTCAATCAAAAGTAATAGACTGGGGAGGCGGATGTGGGTCAAATGGCTAAGCGTCCGTCTGCCATATGGAGGGACCTGGGTTCGATCCCCGGGACCTCCTGGTAAAATAAAAAATATTTATATATAGAAGGCACATGGGCTACCAGGCTCTGTGTGCCGGTGAGCCGCCAGGCCCCAGGAGCCATGCAGCAAGATGATGACATAACAGGAGAGAGACGCAGGGGAGAGATGACGAGATGCTCCGAAAACCAGGAACCAAGGTGGCGCTGGTGGCAGAACACCTCTCTCCTACATCAAAGTCTCCAGGATCGAATCCTGGTGAAGACTGGAGGAGGAGGATGAGAAGAGATGGCAGGAAACAGACACAGAGAATTGCCCAGCAAATGGACACAAAACAGCAAAACGGGGAAGGAGGGGTTTAAAATGGATAAAGTAAATAAATAAATCTTTAAAAAAAAAAAAAAAA
>JAQZBX010081492.1:0-13672 GCA_029593785.1 Cabassous unicinctus | reverse complement strand
AGGGTCTCAATCACCTGAGCCACCTCAGCTCCCTGGTTTGTTGTGTCTCTTTTGTTGCGTCAGCTCGCCGCGCCTGCCTGCCTCGCCAGCTCATGTTCTCCAAGAGACACCGGGAACCGAACCCGGGATCTCCCATGTGGTAGGCGGAAGCCCAATCGCTTGAGCCACATCTGCCTCCTGACAATTTATCTTTAAAACACTGTTACTAACAAGAGGAAGGAAAGGACAGCTTGATTTTAAATATCGCAAATCGTTGGAATGCCTTTTAGCAGGCAATATGAAGAGAAACAATGGCAGTGGGGAAAAAAGGTTCTTCTACAAGGAGTTAAGAAAATATTCTTAAAAGGAGCCTGTAGCAGTTTGGCAGTTTGATATAGTTATGAATTCCAAAAATAGATATTGGATTATGCTTGTAAACTGGTTTGTTCATCTGGGCATGATTAAGTTATGATTAGGGCGTTGACTGGGCCATGTCAATAGGGCATTGAGCCCCACCCCTTGGTGGATGGGGAATCAAATATAAAAGGCAAGGCAAAGGACAGAGTTGTTGGAGTTTTGATGTTGGAGTTTTGAGGCTGGAGCCCGGGGAGGCGAGCAGGTGGAAGAGCTTGGTCGTGAGGAAGGAGAGAAGGCCCCAGGATAGAGACAGAGCCGCTCGCCTGACAGTTCACAGCTGGCCTTGTGGAGCGAGGCAAAGCCTAGAGAACCTCATAGTCTATAGCTAACCTTGTGGAGGAAACAGAGGAGCTAAGCCCAGAGAGAAACGCAGCCCCAGGAAGAGAGGAACACAAGAAGCCTGAACCCTGGCAAATGTCGGCAGCTGTCTTGCTCCAACACGTGGCAACGGACTTTGGTGAGGGAAGAAACTTAAGCTTTATGGCCTGGTAACTGTAAGCTTCTACCAAATAAATACCCTTTATAAAGACCAACAGATTTCTGGTATTTTGCATCAGCACCCCTTTGGCTGACTAATATAGAGCCCAATATACTTACAGCTGAATTGTGTACTTTAAGTTAATATGGTTTTGTTAATTTTGTCTAGCAATTGTGGGCACACTGGAAGCTGAAAAAGAAAGAAGAAAATCTGGGCTATCATCAAGAGTTCAGTTTCGAAACCAAGGTTCTGAGCCCAAGATTACTCGAGAACTAACTCTGAATAGGCAGAAGCCGATATGCATGGAGGAAACCCTCTGGCTACAGGTGAGGGCCGCAGACAGATCAGTCCTTTTAAAGAAGACAGAAGTTAAGTTTTATGCATATGGCATATGCAGATTTCTGAGTTTTTTCCCAGCAACTCATTATTCAGTATAAAATAAAGCATTGTTTTGGAGTTCCCCAAATGCTTTTCCCTATATATGACTTTCTATATCTCTGCACGCTTTTCAGGAAAATATCAGAGATAAACTGCGTCCCATTCCCATTACTGCTTCAGTAGAGATCCAAGAGTCGGGCTCTCGTAGGCGAGTGAATTCACTTCCAGAAGTTCTTCCAATTCTGAATTCATATGAACCCAAGACAGTTCATACTGATGTAAGTTTTTTTGACTTTTGTTTTGCCAATTTTTTTGCCACATTATTCTAAATCAGATGTCTTTGAAGGCAGTAGACTAGTGATTCATTTTAAAAACCACTTCTTTGTATTAAATAAGCTTTGTAATATATACAAAGTTTGTTTGAGATTTGTTTCCCAAATTAGCAATGTATATAGAAACATACAAAATACAGTTTGGACCCAGAGTATTTTTCTTCATATTTTTTGGTGTCTACAATGTGTTGAAGCTATAATTGGCAGAATTTATTATTCTCACATCAAGTTGCTCCTGTAGCTCTTTGCAGAAAGAAAAGTACATTGTATTTTACCATCGAGAATATTCAAATGTAGAAAACAACTATTTGTTGTTAGTCTGAACATTAAAATGAAGGAATATAAAAATCCAGCAAGGCAAAAAATTATTAGCCATGAAATAGCCCTTTAGTGTTTAACGTAGCCTTGGTAATCTTAGGTGGAAAAGTTTATATTGTATGGCTTGCCGGACATCTCAAATGAGGGGGGAACTGATTGCTAGGATTTAGGGTGGTTGGGACACAAGATTAGGCTGGGCAGCAGTGGCATCTTGATTTGGTGTTATGCACTTGCTGTCAAAATCCAGTTGGTGCTAGGGTGTTCACCCTGAGGCTCTCGGTTCTGGTGGGTCACTGATGTGGCTTTTCAGAAATGAGTATGTGCTGCGTTAGGCTTAGGAGGTGATGCTAAATCTACACTTTACCAGTCTTTATTGCCACCTAATGTAGTTTCTTATACTCTGTAGGCCCTCGGTATTTGATATTACTGATTGTTATATGAAAGTATTTCTTGTGCATAGTCCCAGCTCCATAGTCTCCAACAATCAGGGAGACAGTGTTCTAATGATTGGTTGGCATGATTGTTGAACATCCATTAACATTGTGCTGTAGATATTCTGTGTCATTTGCTTTTCTGGCCTTAAGTTCTTTCTGTATGCTGTACAGTTTTCTCATCTGTACAATGGAGCTAATAATAGTGTCTTCCTCATTGGTCCGTTGTAAGGATTAAATAAGTTAAAAAAATATATCAATTGCAGTGTTAATTAGCATCATTATTATTAGTAACTCATGTAATAGCCCTACAAAGTAGGGGCATGGTATCCCCATGCTACCTATGATGAACCTTAGACTCTGAAAGGTTAAGTGACTTGCCCAAAGCCACACAGCTCAGTAAGCGGCAGTCAGGTTTGGAAGCCAGCTCAGTGTGGCTGCAGGCCTCACACTCTTTACTCCCTCACACTGCCTCTCTGCCCTTATCAGAACCTTTGTAAAACACAGTCTTCTTAAAGGACAGAGTGAGAATTAGATGCATGGCAAAGTATGTCTGAAACTTGAATTCTTCGCTGGTAATTGTCATGCAGAGAAATGAACTCTGTATGAAAAAACAGCCAGTCACCTATTTAGCTGCCTTTCTGGATCCTGAATAGTGTAAATTACAATGATTTTGTTTTCCCACAGGTGCACTTCTTAAAAGAGGGATGTGGAGATGACAATGTATGTAATAGCAACCTTAAACTAGAATATAAATTTTGTACCCGAGAAGGAAATCAAGACAAATTTTCTTATTTACCAATGTAAGAATCTCTCTGTCGCACTAGCAAAAATGACTCTGGCTTTGTGGTGACTTTTTAACAGTTACTGAAAAGGTACTGAAGACTTTGATGTTTTCTTTCTTTCTTTCTTATTTTCATAGTCAAAAGGGGGTACCAGAACTTGTTTTAAAAGACCAAAAGGATATTGCTTTAGAGATAACAGTGACGAACAGCCCTTCCAATCCAAAGAATCCCACTAAAGACGGTGATGACGCCCATGAAGCTAAACTCATTGCAACATTTCCGGACACCTTGACTTATTCTGCATATAGAGAACTGAGGGCCTTCCCTGTGAGTGATTTTAGAGACCTCCAGGGAGGGGAAAAAGTAACACTGTGTAGCAAAGGAATATATTGTAACAGTTTATTTTTCTATTCTAGGAGAAACAGCTGAGTTGTGTTGCCAACCAGAATGGCTCACAAGCGGACTGTGAGCTTGGCAATCCTTTTAAAAGAAATTCCAATGTAGGTGATGTTTTGCTTTTTTTTTTACTGTTTTAAATACCATTTACAGTGTCAACATGCTGGGACTGTGTTAACAGCTATTTATGTTTTTTAGGTGACTTTTTATTTGATTTTAAGTACAACGGAGGTCACCTTTGACACCACAGATCTGAATATTAATCTGAAGTTGGAAACGTAAGAGTTATTTCACCCTTTCCAATTGAGTATTATTTCTTGAAAACACAGGCAGTCAATGAATTGGTCCTGATCTAACTGATAAAAGAAGTGTAATTGTAATGAGAAAACTGACTGTTAAAATAAAACCCTATTGTTTCCTTTTCATTTCAGCACAAGCAATCAAGATAATTTGGCTTCAATTACAGCTAATGCAAAAGTGGTTATTGAACTGCTTTTATCAGTCTCTGGGTAAGTGTTTGTGTTTAGCATAACAAATCAATGTTTGAAAGAACCGTTTAGAATCCCTGCTAAAACTGGTGTTTTTTAATTTAACAGAGTTGCTAAACCTTCCCAGGTGTATTTTGGAGGTACAGTTGTTGGTGAGCAGGCAATGAAATCTGAAGATGAAGTGGGAAGTTTAATAGAGTATGAGTTCAGGGTAAGTTTGAGCAAAGTTCTGTTGGTCGTTGGTCTTATTATACCAAAAGCTAACATGCACTATATATGGTCTAGAAATTTAGTTTTAATAAATAATATTAATAGATACGCATTATAAATAAATGCTGAGTTAAAAATGAGTTTGCCCGTTTTTAAAGAACATACTGGCTTATAGTAAACTTTTATCCTCCAGAATGAAGAACAACTGTCATTCAGCATAGGACTATTCAGAATTCAGTTTAGTTTGGTCTTTTTGTTGTTAAAGTGTCTTAATGCGTATGTGTTATAGAGACAAAATAATACTTTCCACCTAGAGTCTATAAAACAAAGAAAAATCTGTGTGGCTGCAGGCCTCACACTCTTTACTGCCCCCCGCTGCCTCCCTGCCCTTGTCAAAGCATCCTTAAAACACAGTTTTCTTAAAAGACAGGTGAGAATTAGATGCATGGCAAAGTATGTTTGAAACTTGGATTCTCCAATGGTGATTGTCACATGGTAACTTATATTTGGTTTAGAATGTGTTATGATATATTATAAAGTCATCTTTCTAATTGCTTGTGATTGAAAGAATATTAATGATTGTGTTCAGCTTTCACATATGAGGATTGTATTCTCATTTTATTATCAATTTTGTGATAGCATGGGTCTGGTATATGCCAGTAAGGAAGAGTAACAGTTGGCTCTGAACCATTTCAATAAAGGCGATCACAATGCGTCTGTGTCCAGCTGAATTAACATAAACGCTCATGGGCTTGAGTCTGCCATGACTCAATTTATATTCCTGAAAGTATTGTCTGAAGTGGGAAGATTGGGCCAGCCCTGACCCAGCAGGACTTAGAGGCTGAATTCTGCTGTGTGCCTCTTAACGTTACATGCCCAGCTACGACAGGTAGTGGTCGTGGTGAAGCTCTTGTGCAGGCGTGACTGATAAAGAAGTCCAAGTTCAGGAGCATCCTCCACACAGCCAGAGAGAGCTGTTCCTCATTTTTTGGCTTCTGCTATAAGAAGTTGCTCCATTCCCAGCTTGGACTCTTAGGTTCATGGCTGTCCTCATGCTTTTACTGGAAGTCTCTCAGTTATTGTCCCAAGCCTCCCCTGGTAGTAGAGGACAGAGGCGGTTACTTGTTTCCAGTGGGTGAGGTTTCCCTGAAGCAGGTTGGTGCACTGTCTTGGCACAGGCTCCGTCATCTGCCGAGCAGGGTGCTTACAGAGTGATTCACAAACAGACATGTGACTTTTCCCTGGCATGTTGAGAACATGGTATACTTAGGACCTTGATTCTGTTGCACACAGCATTTGTTCCGCAACTGAATTAGCAGTCATTGCTCTTTGACCTTTTTTCCCCCTATTTTTATCGACAAGAATCTTTAAGCACAAATCTCTATTTTGAATACCCTATGTATAACACATTTTTGGAACCTATGCTTTTACTGTAGGATTATGCCAGGTATTTTGGTTTTTTCTCTTGATAGTAGGAACTGCAACTTAATTTTACATGATAAGAATTGCATTGAAAAATAATATATATTATTTTCTAACAGGTAATTAACTTAGGTAAGCCTCTGAAAAACCTTGGCACAGCAACCTTGAATATTCAGTGGCCAAAAGAAATTAGCAATGGCAAATGGTTGCTTTATTTGGTGAAGGTGGAATCCAAAGGATTGGAAAAGATAGATTGTGAGCCACAAAGTGAAATAAACCTCCTGAACTTAAAGGTATGTGGGTGGATTAACTAATGTCTCATAGACGTAACTATAAGAGAAGCAAGCTAACTTTTGAGGGGGGAAATCCTTATTCTCTTTAGGAGACTGACATTCTGGCAAATTGACTTTTTCTTTGGTGTCACAGTTTTTCTTACACAGCCACGTAACCGCGTCAGGTTGGGATGTTTCTGCTGATGAGTGCCTGTTATGGCACACAGGGCAAGGTCACTCAGTGCTTGTTGAGGCAGATGACATTTTCTGAAGTTGTATGACCGGTTCCTCAGTATGATATCTCAGGAAGACTAGGACATAGGGCTCTAAATTGCACCCACCAAACATGTGCTGCATTTATTAGCCATAAAAATAACCAGTAGAACCAAACACATTGCAAAAGGTATTGGCACTTTAGCAAATGACCTGGAAAGGATTGTATTCTCATTTTTAAAAATAGTAAATATTATTGAGTCTTCATTGTGTCTCAGGCACTGTGCAGAGCGTTGTGTTTACATTTCCTCATTTCTTTCTTTTGATAGTCCTGTGCACTAAGTGTGTTTGTTCTCCCCACCATTTCACAGAAGAGAAAGTTGAGGTCCAGAGAGATTAAGTAACTTGCCCAAAGTCCCTCAGCTCTTGAGAGGCAGATTCCTCATGCAAACTCAGCACTGCTTGATTTCTGAGCCTGCGTTCTTAGCCCTCTTTTCTGTACCGCTCCACTTGCCTGTAACTGCTTTATGATGTCCATTCCCGTATGGCGAGGGTTGGCTTTGTCATTGCGTGTCTGTTTCTCTTATTATAAATTCTAAGGTGACTGGGTATGATCATTGCTCATGGTTGGTAGCTTATCATATGATCCTCTGCTTGTCAACCTTAAAAAGCAAGATGGTCCATTATTCCCAAAATGTATTATAAGGAAAAATGCAATTTTAAAACTTCTCGTATGGCTTAGTTTTTAGTGTTCTACTTTGAATAAGTCATAAGATGGTTCTTTTTGCCTCTTTCCCTCTTACCCTCTTCCCCAATGTCCCTTATTCATTCAGAATGGCTGACTATCCACTATGTGTTAGACACCGAGTGTGCTAGGGGTTTAAGATTTGATCCCTGACCTCAGATGCTCAGAGTTTGGTGGGGAGACTGAGGACTAAAGCACATTCTTTCTCTTTCCCTGAGTTTCAAGGTCAGGGTGGAATGAATTGCCTTAATGTTTTGGTTGGTAGTAGTAGCACATGCTGGTTTTACACTCAAGTTATTTCTATGCCTTTGATGACAGAAGAGGGGCTAATATTAATTGATGATTATGCAAATTTGGCATTATCTGGGAGGGGGTGCTGAAGAGGTTTGTATAGTATTGATAAAGAAGTAAAGTGAAACTATTTTGGATGTATTTCTTCTCAGGAGTCTCACAATTCAAGAAAGAAACGGGAAATTGCTGAAAAACAGATAGATGACAGCAGAAAATTTTCTCTATTTGCCGAAAGGAAATATCAGACACTTGTAAGTATTTTTTACAAGCAGGGACTATTTGATGGAGGATGGGGCTGGGGTGGGGGAACCCTCCCCGACCCAGCACTCTGCACTTTAACCTCTAATCTTCCTTTTTCTCTAGAACTGTAGCATGAACATCAACTGTGTGAACATAAGATGTCCGCTGCGAGGGCTGGACAGCAAGGCGTCTGTTGTTTTGCGCTCAAGGTTATGGAACGGCACGTTTCTAGAGGTGTGACCCTGCCCCTGGAAGTCATTTGTGACCTCCCAGGACATTTCTCACATCCCCAATGCATTTGCTAATTTTTTTTCCAAACAGGAATATTCCAAACTGAACTACTTGGACATCCTCGTGCGGGCTTCCGTTGATGTGACTGCTGCCGCGGAGAACATCAAGCTGCCAAATGCAGGCACTCAGGTGAGAGGTTCCCCAGGCCTCGCTCAGCTTCATGGCACATCAGTCTTTCCTCTGCCCCTCGCCCGTGGCCGTGCTTCTTTGGCACTCATTTCCCTCATGGCACTTGTTACCCCCCTTAAGGAAAAGCAGGTGATTTCTTTAGGTGCTGCCACCCCAAGCTGCATTTTCATAGAGTCATTGAAACCAGAAGTGAATCTAGGGCCATCGGGTTCGGCAGGACACACGGTAGACTTGGGCGCTGTTGGCTCAGTGAAAGAATGGTCGTTCCTCCCAGCCGTACACAAGCCCCTGATTTACACCGTCCCTGCTGCTGCAGCCTTCTTAGTTTGGCGGAACTGCTATCACAAAGAGCACACATGAGAATTTATTGGCTCACGGTTTTGAGGCTAGAAGTCCAAAACTGAGGCATCAGCAAGGCGATGCTTTCTTCCCAAAGACTGGATTTTTCTGGAGCTGGCTGCCAGCCATCCTCGAGGTTCTTCCTGGCACATGGTTATGTCCTCTCCCCTCTGGCTTCTGTGACTTCTGGGTTCTCTTTATAAGGCCTCCAGTAATCCATATGAAGGCCCCCCTGGCTCAGTTTGCCACATCTTAACTAAAAATAACATCTTCAAAAGGTTCTATTTACAATAGGTTCACACCCACAGGAACATAGATTAAGATTAAGAACATGTGTTTTTTGGGGGTAAATAATTCAACCATTGTTGGATGGCCCCAGCGATAGTAACCTCACTGCATCATGGAGTAGCCCAGGCCGTGATTGGCAATATCTCCCTATGTATACATCACCCGGAATTGTACCTTGTAAAATAGGTCCTTGGTTATGTCCCTTGGAACAAATCCAAAACAAATATTTCCTCTTTGCCACGTAGCAGCCTTTCAAATAATTGGAGGAAACTGTCAAGCCTCCTTGGACATGTCTCATATTCTCTGCAGAGCTCAGCACCCCCGCTCTTCAGTTATTCAGCATACAAGGCTCAGTCGAACTGCTTCCAGGTCTCTCCCAGTCCTGGGCCCCTCCTCATTGGGTGGTGCCCTATTTCAGATGCGACTCCCACGTGCATGGGCAGCATAGCTGAGCTGAGGTCTGCCCAGTTCAGCTTCCCTAAGACTGTCTCAGCACCACACTTCTCTAAATCCAGCTTAAAATTTGATTTGTAAATGTCTGCTGAGGATTGTGTTGGCATTTTTAGCAGCTGCTCTTTTTGTCTTTGCAGTCTACTGAAACTTCCAAGGATTTTCATCAGAATTTATTTATTTATTTATTATTATTATTTTTTAAAGATTTATTTATTTTATTTATTTATCCCCCCCTTGCCGCTTATGTTCCTGTGTCCATTCGCTGCGTGTCTTCTCTGTGTCTGCTTATCTCCCCCTTACTGTGAGGTCTTGCCGCATCAGCCCACGCAAGCCGCATCAGCCCACGCGAGCCGGCCTGCCCTCACAAGGAGGCCCCGGGAAGCGAACCCAGGGCCTTTCATATGGTAAACGGGTGCTCTATCCACTGAGCCACACCCTCTTCCTGCCATGAGGTTGCTGCATCAGCCCACCGCACCGCTCAGGCCGGCGTGCCCTCACAAGGAGGCCTCGGGAAGCGAACCCGGGCCTCCCATGTGGTAAACGGGGGCTCTATCCACTGAGCCACACCCGCTTCCCTCATCAGAATTTATTGTCAAGCTATGCTCCCATGTCCTTTAGCCAGCTGAAAATCCACCAAGCCTTCATGATGGTTCTGTTTTCCAAAATACAGTGGTTCTTAGGGTGTCCTTATACTTTATCCGCCAAACCAGGATACATTTGTCTGGGACAAATGCTAAACTGAGCAGGACACTGAGACAAGTGGTAGAAATCAGGACTGTCCCAGGCTCACCAGGACATATGGTCACCCTGACTTTATATTATCTTTGCAAGTTACTCCAGCCCACTTTTCTGCAGTTTATAAATAAGGCGTCATAAGAGAATGTCAAGGAAACCACACCTTCCCTGAGAATCTTCTCTGTGTATCTCAGACTGAGGGCAGCTGCTTCAGCTTTCTGTAACTTTAAAACAACTCTGAGAATCACTGAGGTTTTAGAGCTGGAAAAAGAGCTAACATTTTAGAGAGAAGGGACTAGCATTTTAAAAGCATTAGTGAAATGTCTGTAATTTACTGGATGCTTTACCTCTATCATTTGAACTTCAGAAGATTACCAAGGTAGACATTATACCCACTTTGCAAAAAAGGAAGCAACCTCAGAGAAGGGGTGTCATTTGCATTCCTAGACTGAAACCCATGGCTGTCTACCTCAGGGTTCTTGTTCTTTCACTCTGCAACATGTGGTTGGTCCCTATTACGTTCCCAAATCTCAAATTCAGATGAGGCAATCGTGTCCAGGGAAAGTTGTCTTTCCCTCAGGGTTACATGACCAAGTGGAGCTGAGACTAGACCTCAGGTCTCGTGATTCTTCACCAAGTGCGCTTTTCTTCTGGAAGCTGATGGAACTGGGGCGGTGGCATACAATCTTGTGGCTGGGTCACATAGGAAAATAAGGTTCTCTTAGGACCTGGAGAACTTATGCTTCCTAATAGGTGTCTTTGCTCTAGTCCTACTATGTTTAATGATTGGTAGATTTGTGAATGGAGTACTGGTCTCTTATTTCTAGCACCCATTTCTTTTGAAAATTGAGGTATTTGCTTATCTCTAGTCTCCTGATACCTCTTCTAGTCACTGTGATTTCTGAGAAACAATAGCCTTGGATAGCTTACCTACAAGTTTCCTTAGTATTTGGGGGTACAGTTTTTCTGGGCCTAAAGATTTGAGCCTAATTCAAGTATCAGGATGCCTTCCTCTTTTTAGTCCCTCGCTTACTGTGGATTTCAGTGTCATCTTTATCTTGATTTATCTATCCTTTGCAGCCTAAAGATCATTTTCTTTTGGCATAGAAGCAAAAGAGGCTGAATAATTCAGTCTAGTCTTTTGGTCTTAATATTATAACACCTTACGATTGCTTTTACTCTAATCCTGGCTTTACAAAAAAAGAAAGAAAACTGTTTATTTCCTTACACCGAAACCAGGTCAAGAGGTTTCTGTCCACTAAAGTGCAATAAAATACCTTTAAGTCAAGATACTAACAAAATCAGAGCAGAAATCACATAGTTCTGTCAGGTAAGATGGTTACATTTTAGCATCAATTAAATTAAATCCATCCAATGAACAAGCACTTATGAAGGACACACTGTGTGCTTTCCCTGTGCCAGATGGTAGAGAAGTAGAATTGAATAAGATACCAACCATGTCAATTGTTATGAATTTCATGGTCTGAGAGACAGTGAACCAGGAGAGAGAATTGTTGTTAAGCCAAGGAAGGAGGAGATTGTTTATTAGTCATTTTTTTATGTATCCACTTTATTCCTAAGGAAATCGGAAGAGAATTGAACTTCCTGGCCACCAAAGATAAAAGAAAATATGATAGGTAAAAATAAGCACATGGTTCATAGGGAATGAGATTTTCTTTTTTGGCTCTAAATTCAGAGAGGAATATGACATATGTATCCTTTTATGAGATGGATTCCTCTATGAGGAACACTCACTAAGAGTGGATGGTGTCTTTAAAGTAGCTTTGGTAAATATATGAAAATCCTTTCATATGGTGCTTTCTTATACTGCTGTTCAATAAAAGCAAGGGTATTACATCACAGTAATTTGGGGCGAAGTCTTTGGCAGTTGGCAAGCTCATGTGGTCTAAACACTGCTCTTGTGTGATCTAATTTAATGCATTGGCAGAACTTAAGCCCTTTTCTCCCTTACAGTGTATGTGATGGATGAGCATGGGCTTAGGTCATCCCTATAGAAATGCTGAGATTTTGATGAAACGACAGCAACAAAAATTTAATTTTGGAGCTTAAAGCTCTACAACATCTTAACCTTTCATTGCCCATCAGTAGCAGGTGCTTTAGGAAAGATGAGACAAAGCTTCCCAGAGTTCTGGGAATTGCAGCTCACAATTGGTTCCCCTTACCTGGTTCTAGGGCCAGTTCTATGCTTATTCCCAATCCCAGCTGTAGAATAACTGTCACACACACACACACCTGCCCCTGCCACCCCAGAAATAAAGAACTTCATTGACAGTTTAAGTGAACAACACACGATTAAAAACTTGCTGATTGGCCTCTGGCCTTCCTGGTCCGCAGCCTGTCCTCGCTCACAGAAGGTTTACAGGACTCATCTGCCCTTTAAGTGTGTGATCCAGCACTTAACTTCAGTCTTCTTTCTCTGATCTCCAGTGTGTTGTTTCATAATTTTTGACGGGCTCCAAGCTCTGTTTTGAATGTGGCCAGACTTAGGGCTTCGAGTGCTCAGCTGGATCGCCCACCCCAATGCCCCAGGCTGCAAAAGCAAAAATTGCCTCATTCAGCACCCATGCTGTTGGACTGCAGCCATTTATAGGAGCGGTCCCCCTCACCCCCACATTGTCAGCTATTTTTAGACTTTAATACTCTGTGTGTTTATAGTAAGGTTGATTCTCCTTGCCAGGGGCCAGTCTCACTCTCCACTGCAAACTGAAAACTTAGTCCTGCAAATGAAGATGGCCCTTCCAAGTGGCCACCTTGTCCCAAGGACACACTGTGTGCCCTCCCTGTGCTAGATACTAGGGAAGTAAAGCTGAATAAGATAGAGTATAAGCTAATTGAAATGTTTTTTATTTTTTTGAGTAGTCAGTTTACTAGTCACATAAGCTCATCAACTATATTATTTCTTCACTGGTCTCTCACCATTTCTTCTTTCTTCCCTCCTCATGGGTGCTCCTGGGCTGGAACCAGTAATCTCAATGAATGGCTGTTTTAGCTCAAAGCTGGGACACCTGCATGGGGAGGGGAGCATGAGAGGAGGCCACCTGGGGCTGAGAGCTTGGAGGAAACCTCATTTAGAGCATAACAGGAAATGGTAGCTGAAAAAACTATGCTTTCTACCTGCCTGATTTGGTCGATATAACTGGCTGAAAACTCTGTGAATTTCTGCCTAATGTTTTAAGAAAAGCAATTCTTTTTCTTGAAAGTGTATTCTGTAAGTCAAATGAGGTTGATAAGCTGTTTTCTAGTAGAAGAGGAAATTACTTTAATAAACAGATAAAAAAGAATCATAATATGGTATAGAAGTACATATAAGCACAGTATAGCATAGAACTGTTTAGGCAGCTTCCAGAGTTCAGTGCTAATATAGGGTACTTGACTGAAAACACTTCTCAGAAGTTAGATGCTCCTTCTGGGTTTTGTTTACCCTTTACATTCTCTGAAAGCAGAACTATCAGAACCTTCAGTCTGGTAAATCTCTAATCAGTGTGGTTTACAAAATCATATAGTAATCACCAGGTCTTTTATGTGCTTTGAAAAGTAGTCTCCTGGCATCACAAAAGTCTCCTAAGCCCATGTAACTGAGTTTTTGAAAATTGCCATAAGCAATATTTTAGGTTTCTGAATAATCAGTATTTCTATTTAATTGGTATTTGCCAACATTCAAATGTTTAGAGCATAAGCTTCTCATTATCTGTAGCTTCAGCTCTAAGCTACATTTGAATGAATTCAGAGTCTTGGTTGTCCATATACATTGTTGTAGAGGATGGCACCATAAGCATTGTTGTAGAGGCAATTTTATTGTTTGTGAGGGTCCTTAGTTTGATATCATAAAGGAAATCAGTCATGCAGTTTGTATTTTACGACATCTTTAAAATCTGAGTAATGGAGGCTATTTGTGCATATGTTGGCCCTTTTATTTCCATTGCTGAAAATTAATTAAAAGAAAATGTGATCATTCTTAAAAAGATACCAGATTATATAAGTGAAACAAGACTGGCTGTGTATTTTTTTTTTTTTTTTAAAG
>JAQZBX010081491.1:0-13663 GCA_029593785.1 Cabassous unicinctus | reverse complement strand
GACTTTAATACACCATTATCACCATTAGTGCATTGCAACAGAGAATCAACAAAGAAACAAAGACTTTGAATAATACATTGGAGAATCTGGGCCTAGTAGACATATACAGAACACTACACCCAAATACAGTGGGACATAACATTCTTCTCGAGTGCAAATGGAACATTTGCCAGGACAAACCACATGGTAAGCCACAGAAAAATTCTCAAAGAATTCAGAAAGATTGAAATTATACAAAGTAATTTCTCTGATCACAATGGAATGAAGCTGGAAATCAGTAAGGGCCAGAGAACCAGATTAGTTACAAAGATATGGAAGTTAAACAATACACTATTAGACAAACTTTGAGTCAAGAGGAAATCTCAAAAGAAATCAGTAATTAACTTTGTTTTAATGTCTGAATTTATTCTGTATATATAGGACTCCAGTAACTTGGAATAAGACCAACTTCATTTAGTTGGGCCCCAACTTAACAAAAACTTAATTAGATCCTATTTACAACGGTTAATATCGATTAAGAATATTTCTTATTAGGGTACATAATTCAAAATACCTCATCCTTCTATAGGAAGAAATTGTACAATGTTCTATTTGGGACACTTTCTCATCACATGTACATGTCTGTGTTCTTGGATTTACTATAAATATACTCACCCTTCCCTCTATACTGATTCCCACAGGCTTTTTCAATCTCCTCTGGATCACCAATATAGGTGGAACAAGAATTCTTCTGTTTTGTTAATCAATAAGGCATACAGGAAATCCTTGGGCTCATTGTGGATTCTGGAAGGAATAGGGTTAACTTTTCTTAGGATGAACTGGAGGGGAGGGAAAGGGAGGTAATATTTATATTTCAGTGAGCCATTACATTCTGAAATAGAATTTCCGTGGCTGCTTATTAAATATATAGTTTGCATTTAAAGTCTACTTTGTAAAATTGTTTTCTAACCAATGATTTGCATACATCCTTGTGTACCTGGGTCTATGGTGAGTTCCTTCTAGACACCATATAGATGGGTCATATTTCCTTATCCATTCTGCCAATCTGTGTCTCTTGATTGGAGAGTGTAGTCCATTAACATTCAGTGTTATTACGATCAAGGCATTGCTTACATTAGCCATATTTTCTATATGTTTATGTATGTCATGTACTGTTTTTATTTCCCCTTTTTCTTTTTAGTTATTCTTACCAATAATCCTCATTCCTACACTCCCCTCCAACCTTCCCTCTCCTTTGTTTTGTTCTTTCAACCTTCAGAACTCTCTTTAGTATTTCTTGAAGGTCAGGTTTCTTGTTGACAAACTCTTTTATTTCTGTTTATCTGTGAATATTTTGTACTATCCCACAATTTTAAATGACAGCTTTGCTGGGTACAGAATTATAGGCTGCAAGTTTTATTTCTTTTAGCACTTTAACTTCGTCATACCACTGCCTTCTTGCCTCCATGGTTTCAGAAGAGAACTCAGACTTAATCTTATTGAGCTTCCCTTGTATATAATGGATTTCTTTTATCTTGCTGCTTTCAATATTCTCTATTTGTCTTGAGCATTGGACAATTTGAAAAGTATGTGTCTTGTGGTAGGTCTGTTAGGATTTATACTGTTTAGGATGTACTGAATTTCCTGGACATGTACGTGCATATTTTTCAAAAGAGTTGGGAAATTTTCAGGCATTCTTTCTTCCAACTCTCCTTCTGCCCCTGTTCTCTTCTCTTTCCCCTCTGGGATGCCTATAACGTGTATGTTTGTGCATTTTGTGCTGACATTGAAATCCATAAGTCTTTGCTGGATTTTTTCAATGATTGTATCTATCTGCTATACTATCTGTCTGATTTCAGATATACTGTTTTGAACATCACTGATTATTTTCTCTGCCTTTTGAATTCTGCTGTTAAGTGCTTTCAGTGTATTTTTAACTTCTTGCATTGTGCCATTCATCATCATCAGATCTGTTACCTTTTTATAGATGTTTACAATTTCTTCAGTATGTTCCCCTAGTGTCTTCTTAATATCTTTTATCTTTTCCTTCACTTCAATAAGTTGATTCATATTTTTTGGACATCCATGGTTAGTTTTTCCACATTCTCCTCACCTTTTTAATTTGTTCTTTAGACTGGGCTATGTCTTCCTGTTTCTTAGTATGGCTTTTAATAT
This sequence comes from Cabassous unicinctus, assembly GCA_029593785.1. Lineage (NCBI taxonomy): Eukaryota > Metazoa > Chordata > Mammalia > Cingulata > Chlamyphoridae > Cabassous > Cabassous unicinctus. The sequence continues at coordinate 11,509 of JAQZBX010081491.1, read as the reverse complement.
TTTGTTGTTGTCTAGTCTCTCTTTATCTTGATAGGCTTATTAGGTTGATTAGCTTCTTTTTCTACTCTAGGGTTTTATTTTGTTGTTTATGTGTGTCTGTGGTAACATTCCTTTTTGACACTTGGTTCCTTTAATTCTATATCCTTGCAGTTGTCTGTATTCCCATGAAAAAAATATTAGGGCCAGTGAAAAGGAAAGAGATAAAAAGAAAGAAAGAATAACTGTAATAATAATATAAAAATATAAATGAGGAACCATACAAGAGGTTGGAGAATAAATATGAAATAGGAATAAAAAATCATAAGAAATACAAAGGAATAAGATTTTTAAAAGGTGGAATAAAAATATTAAACATGAAACAAAATAGAGAAATAAAAATGGAGTGAATTGAAAGGGTATATAGAAGAGAAGAGAGGAAAAGAATAGAGATAAATAATAAATAAAGGCCAAACAAGTAGAGATGGAATGAAAGAAAAGCAACAGAAGACAGGGACAGAAAAAAGAAGGAAACAAAAGAAATAAAATAGATTGAAAAATAAGCAAGAGAAAATAAGGAAACAGAGAAAGGGGAAGGACAACAGACAAGAAGCAAAACAAAAAAAGTACAAGAAAAAAACACCCAGGAAAAATAACCTTTCCTCTGAGGCTCCTAAGAAGTTTCTTAGTTTGCCTACCAAAATTATTTACAGACTTAATGTAATCCCAACAAAACATACAACAGAAATTTTTACTGAATTGGAAAAGCTAACTATGAAATTTATTTGGAAAGGCAGGGAGCCCTGAATAGCCAAAGACATATTGAAAAAGAAAATGAAACTGAAGGAATCACACTACCTGATTTTAAATTATACTACAATGCTACAGAGGTCAAAACTGAATGGTATTGGCATATGGATAGACATATTCACCAATGAAACAGAACTGTGATTTCTGATGTAAATCCTTGCATATATGGTCAACTGCTCTTCGACAAGGCCATTAAATCCACTCAATTGGGAGAGAATGGCCTCTTCAACATATTATTCTTGGAGACCTGAATATCTGTATCTAAAACAATGTAACAGGATCACCATCTCATGCCATATAAAAAAATTAACTCAAGATAGATCAAAGATCTAAACATAAAAGCCAATATCATAAGCTCCTGGAAGATAACATAAGGAAGCATCTATGATATCTTGTAGTAGGAAATGATTTCATAAAATTTACACCCAAAGAACAAGCAGTGAAAGAGAAAGTAGATAAATAGGACCTCCTCAAAGTTAGAAAATTTTGTGTTTCAAAAGAGTTTGTGAAGAAAATGAAGTCAATCTACTCAATGAGAGAATATATTTGAGAACTATATATCCAATAGGGGACTAATATCCAGCATATATAAAGAAGTCCTGCATCCTGAAAATAGAAAGGCAAACAACCCATTTAAAAAATGGGCAAGTGATTTGAACAGACATTTCTCCAAAGAAGAAATATGAATCTTAAAAAGCATATGAAATGATGCTCAACATCAGTAGCCATTAGGGAAATACAAATCAAAACTACAGATAGATATCATCTTACACTTATTAGACTTGTGACTATTAAACATCAGAGGACTAAAAGTGTTGGAGAGGATGTGGAAGAAAGAGAACACTTTTACACTGCTGGTGGGAATGTTGCAACCATTGTGGAGGACTGTTTTTTGGTTCTTCAGGAAGCTAAATACGGAACTGCCAGATGATCCAGCTATCCCACTGCTGTGTATATACCCAGAAGAATTGAAAGCAAGGATGCAAACAGATATATAAACACCAATGTTCATTGTGGCATTATTCACTATTGCCAATGGTTGAAAGCAACCTAAATGTCCAGGAATAGATGAATGGATAAGCAACTTGTGGCATATACGTACAATGGAGTATTACTCAGCTGTAAGAAGTAATGTAGTATTAAACACAGGAGAACATGGATAAATTGTGAAGACCTTATGTTGAGTGATGCAAGCCAGGCACTGAAGGACAAATATTACATGACCTCACTGATATGATTTAAGCAATTTGAGCATACTCACAGAGCTAGAATCTGGAAGATAGGTTTACAGAAAACAGAAAAGGGTAGAAGGTGGTGAACCAATGCATGTATGGTTAAAATCTATGATAAGGTGGAAGGTTGTAGTTGTGCAATGGATAACTGTGATAGTGATGCAGTGATTTAATTGGGTTCCTCAAAGGGGATTAGATTGATCGGTAGGGTTGGACTAGCCATGGAACTGGGGAAGTGTTGCAGGAAGGAGCAGTTGAACTCTGAGGATTTGCACGTTTGTGGTTAAAACTACAATGACGGGAATGTTCATTCAGCAAATATGGCACAGGAGTGTTATTGGTGTTGCGTTGGATGTGGGGAGGTACATGAGTCAGGGTGCAACTGAAGCAGGCGTCTTTGCAATATGTAAGTGTTCATTATGTCATAGTGTGTTATATCAATCGGTGGAAACTCATGAAATAATCAAGAAAATACCAAACTCCAATGCAGGGGATCCCTGCTATGTTCTCAATTAGAGGAACAATAATTCTTTGAGATTATAGGCAGTGCCTAATAAAAGAAAACAGACTAATATATAAAGACCTCAATATTATTGCAGCGAACTATGAATCTTATTCTTCCAAAATTGAAACTTCGTGATTACCATATGTTCTGAGAGGAAGGGGAGGAAAGAATAGAATAGGTGGAAGGTAGGACATTTTAGTATATTAGAATTATTCAGCATGAACTTGCAATAACAGATATATCCCACTTTAAATGTCATCAAAACCTATAAAGTGTATGATGCAAAATGTGAACCATGATATAAAGTAGCAATGCTTCAATATTTGTACATCAATAGTAACAAATGTACATTGTGCATGTAAAAGGGACAGGGGAGTGGGGGGAGGACTTTGTGTGTATGGGAATCATCTATATTCTCTATGTGACTTTTCCGTGTCCTAAAGCTTCTTTGAAGATAAAATGGAAAAAAAAAAAAGACATTGGGGAATATTTGGAAGAAAATGTCATTTACATACAAGACAGCAGTTCTAACAGTGATGAAAGACACTGTCTAAAATATTATTTTATTACTTGAAATTGCTTTTTTAAATTTTATTGATCATTTTTTAAAATTATCATTTCATTTTCTTATTAACTACATTTTCAATCCTGATTTACAAGTTCCAAGTTTAGTTAAGTCCTCAAATGGGGTGCTACCATCTGGGAGCTTGATTTCCAGAACTTGGAATTTCCAGAATCAGTTTCTGTTTTCTTTGTGCCCAACAGTTCAGTCTTCAGCTTATCTCATTCATCTAACATTTTTCTATAAGCTGCAAGGAGAATCCAAGCCACATTGTCCAAGTTTACTTTGGAAAGTTCTTCCGCTAAATGCCCAGGCTTGTCATTTTCAAATTCTGCCTTCCATGAAACATCAGGAGTTAATCTTGCTAAATTCTCTGTGACTTTAAAACATGGATCACTTTTCCTCCAGGTTCAAATAATAATTTCATCATTTACTTCTAAAGCATCATAAAAATTCTCTTTAGCATCCATATTATCAACAACAGTCTCTGCAAAGCACTGTAGGTCTTTTCTACCATGTACCTCACAATTCCTCCAAAAATATCCCTTACCCATTTATAAAACTGTTCCACCATTTTGGTAATTTCAAGCACTTCCCCACTCCTTGGTACCAAATTCTGAATTAGTCAACCAAATGTGTGTTGATTCAAAATACCACAAATCTGTTGGCTTTTATAAAGGACATTTATTTGGGGTAGAAGCTTACAGTTACCAGACCAAAAAGTGTAAGTTACTGCCCTCACCAAAGTCTATTGCCCTGTGTTGGAACAAAATGGCTGCTGATGTCTGTGAGGGTTCAGTCTTCCTTGGTCCTTCTCTTCCCTGGGTTTGCTCCTCCTTTGTTTTCTCCACAAGGTCAGCTGTAGACTATCAGGCACATGTCTCTGTCTCTCCCCTGGGGCTTCTTCCATTTCTAAGAGCCATCTCTATTCCTTTGTGTTCTTCTCCTATGGTTTCACTCCGCAGGCTCCAGATCAAAACTCAGCATCAGAACTCCATCTCTGTCCTTTGCCATGTCTTTTATCTGTGAGTCCCCACCCACCAAAGGGCAGGGAGGGAATCAATGCCCTACTGACATGCCCAATCAAAGGCTTAATCATAATTTAATCACACCCAGAAAAACATGTTACAAACATGATCCAATATCTATTTTTGGAATTCATAAATAATGCCAAACTGGTACAAGGTGTTTCTGATGTTTAAAAATTAAGAATTATGGAGATTAGGCAAATAGCAGATTATTTTTCTATAAGATGATAAAAGTTTCTAGACTTAGCTCTCCCAGAGTTTGGCCTCTCTTACTCATGAGCAAATTTTCAAACTTGGTTCTAATGATCCTATTATAAAAAGATTGCTTCTTACCCAAAGAGAGTTTAATGTATGTTTTATGTCTTTGTTTCTAAGACTGCAAATAAAGGGGTTCATCATGGGAGTGACCACCATGCACATCACTGAGGCTGTTGCATTTGCCCTGCAGTTTAGGGTGTAGTAGAACTAAAATACACTGCAAGACCTGTACCATAAAACCAGGTCATTAGTGAGAGGTGAGTCCCACAAGTAGATTATGCTTTATACTTTCTCCAGCTGTTAAAATTCTCAAAATAGAGGAAAAATTCATAGAGTAAGAGAAAAGGACCCAGTTAGTGGAATACCACCCATAAGTCCAGGTGCAAACTGCATCACTAAGTGGTTGATGAAAGTTTCAGAGCAAGCAAGTTTCACTACATTTTTAAGATCACAGAAAAATTGAGGATTTTCCAACTCTTTACAAAAAGATAATCATGAAACCAATAAGGCATGTAAAAGAGATTCAAGGTCAAAAATGGTGCTGGATCAAAGTGATATACACATGCCAAACAAAAAAAGGAATGTAGGCACAGATTGTTTACAATTTACACAAATTAAATGAAAATTAATTATACCAAATAAAAGTAAAACTTCTAGGAAAAATATGCAACCTACAAACTCCAGCACCAAGTACAAGTTTAAATAGAAGGGACAGTTGAGCCATGTGTAGGGCAGATTTAATTGAGTCCAATGCTGTCATTCTCAGGAGCACAAACTCTAAAGTATGTCCCACTGGCAAGGCACCAAGCTTCAGAGATATCTGCCCTGACCTTAGGACCTGGGTGTTTCCAGAGCCTTCAGGAGCCCCACTATTTGGGCTAGTATGAGAATGGAGTCCTTGGGCTGTCCATGTGCCAGCTGGGCCTGGAATCTCAACAGAGTGGCAACACCTACTCTACAGCTCATTGAACTCCACCCAGGACAACCAACAATGATGGACAATGACCATTTCAAGAAACAGAGAGTATGCAACTGCAAGCAAGTTAGTCCAATCCATCTTCCTCATGGCATATAAGCTCCCTCTCAGTTAGAGTTGGAATGGACATCACCATCCCAGAATGCTCAGGATTGGGGGAAGAGCTATGGACTAGAGTGGACTTACTGGTATTATAGACATATTGTGATTCTAGAAATGGAAGAAATTACAACATTTATATTGAGCCTGTGACCACTTGAGTCTCTGGGGGCAGGGAGAGGGAAAAACAATTGTAATACAGTGGCTTTTTCTGAACTTGGGAATCATCCTGAATGACATTGCAATGACAAATATAAGCCATTTTATAGGTTCACATAACACACAGAACTGTGGGGGAGAGAATGTAGACTATGGTGTGAACTATGGTCCATGCTTAATGGCAAAGCCCCTGGATGTGTTTATCAGTTACAATGAATGTGCAATACTAATGAAGGATGTTTATGTGGGAGGGTGTGGGAGGTGTGGGGAGTGGGGCATTTGGGAATCCCTATATTTTTTGTGTAACATTTATGTAATTTAAGTATATTTAAAAAATTTTTTTTAATTGTTATAAAGAAATATATATATAATTCCATGTCTTGGTGATGAGCTTTTAGATATAGCATGATCCACAATACAAGAAAACTTATGAGTTGGATTTATTCAAATGTAAAACTTCTGCAATGTGAAAGACATTGATAAGTGATTGAAAAGAAAATCCACAAATTTGGAGAAAATATTTGCAAAACACATCTGAGAAATGATTTGTTCTAAATATACAAAGAACTCTTTACATCCAAAAATAAGAAAGCAAATGCCTAATGTTAAAGTGGGCAAAAGATCTGAACAGAATCCAAAGCTAAAAAGATATATATTTCACAAATAAGCCTACCAAAAGAAGCTCAACATCATTCATCATTAGGGAATTGCAAAATTAAAATAGCAATGATAAATCATCCACATGCTTATTAGAATAGCTAAAAACGTAAATACAGATGATACCAATTAGTGGTGAGGATGTGGGAAAATATGACCCTCATTCATTTTTATTGAGACCACAAAATATTGTAGAGAAAAGATAGTTTAGCTGCGAATATTCTCGCTGTCATGATTTTGTGATACTCAAGATAGGCTAAACATTTGCTATATTAGAAACCATGCATGTGTTCCCAGACCTAGTTTTTATCCCTACGTTTGATTATTAGAATGCTGGTGATAAACTAAGCTTGATTTATTATATGACCATCCTGTATGGGAGAACACTGCAACTCTGGTGTCTTTGGTCAACCTTAAGAGATATACTAGAGGGACGGATGTAGCTAGGGTAGTTGGGCGTCCGTCTCCCATATGGAGGGACCTGGGTTTGATCCCTGGGAACTTCCAGTAAAAGTAAAAAATGCAAAATATAGAAGGCGTGTGGGCCACCAGGCCCCGCGAGCCTCACAGCCAGGTGATGACATAACAGGAGAGTGACACAAGGGAGAGCCAACACAAGATGCAACAAAAAACAAGGAACTAAGGTGGCACAGGCAGTAAGACTCCTCTCTCCCACATCAGAGATTCTGAGGATCGAATCCAAGTGAAGACGGGAGGAGAAGGATGACAAGAAAGGGCAGGAAATGGACACAGAGAGTTGCCCAATGAATTGACACAAAAACAGTAAAAACGGGGGGGAGGATAAAAACGGATAAAAGTAAATAAATAAATAAATCCTTAAAAAAAGAAAAAAGGATAGGGGAGGAAGATATGGACTATAGTTAGTAGTAATACTTTGATGATGCTCTTTCATAATTTGTTAACAAATGTTTCACAACAATGAAGGGTGTTTGTACGGGGGTGATGTGTGGGACCCCTGTTTGATGTGATGTGTGTTTGTTTTGTAAGTTCGCAATGTTTACTGAACACTTATACTTTATGTATGTACATGTATGAATGATATACCTCAATAAATTGTTTTTAGAAAAAGATAGGTTAGCAGTTTCTTGTAAAACTAAACATAGTCTTGCCATACAATCCAGCAACTGTGCTCTCTTGAACATATGTGGTGATATGAAAATTTAAGTCCACCCACAAAAAACCACACATGACTGTTTATGACAGGGGTATTTAAAATCTCAAAAATCTGAAATCGACAAAGATGACATTCAACAGGTAAATAAATAAATACACTGTAGTACATCTATACAATAGAATATTAATCAGTGAGAGACAGAAATATTCCATCCAGCCACAGAAGGCCAGGAAGACTCTCAAATGACCATTGTTAATTGTAAGAAACCAGTCTAAAAATGCTATGTGTATGAAATCAAATATATGACATTCTGGATAAGGCAAAACAATGAGATGATAGAATGATCACTGGTTGCCAGGGGACTGGGGAGAGGGAAGGAGGATTGAGTAGCTGAAACAAAGGGGAACTTTTAAAGGGATGAATCTATTCTGTATAATAATGATAATGTTAATTGTAGACAAATAACAATACGGATTTGTTAAAATGCACCAACCTTGAAAAAAGAAATAGTGAAACATCTGTATGTAAATAAAAATTAATTTACAGGTTCAAGAGAATCCGAGGACAGAAAGAAAAATTGCAAAATTATCTAAATGTATTACAATTGTATGTCATGCCCTTACAAAAGGGGATTGGGAAAAAGGGCTGAAAGAAGTAGTATTGGACATGAATGGAGTCTATAAAATGAAGTCAAAACAAACTTGCATAAATACTTTAGTTCATAAAGCCATATCCTATCAGGGTATGGATATCAATTCTGGTAAGTCTATATATGTACTCTGGAATGCAGCAATTAATAGATAGATGACTGATGGGGAATAGATTCTCACTGTGAAGTGGGGGGTTACAGATAAGCAAGGGGAGGAGGCTAAAATATTCTATGTGATAATGGTTTAGAATTAGACACTTCACTATAAACTCATATGTAGGTGAATATAAATAGTCTTGTATGTAAATATATTTATACACGTGTCTATCTACAACACAGTATACAGACATATATTTCTTTACTGTGTCCACAGAGAGGGCCTAGAGGCCCCAGTAGCAAGGAGAGAACAGAGTGTCCAGACCTTGGAATTTAACACCATTATCCAATAAGAGTCTTCTTGCTGAAATAGCTAAATCTAGGAAAGAAATATTCAAGAAGTATCTGGAGTATCTTGCAGTATCAAAAATTAAATAACTGTTATAATAAACTCCTCAATGATGGGGCTGTAGTAAAGAGATACAGGGTGCAGCTGAAAGAGTTCCTATTATCAAAATTGGAACAAATTGAACAACAAAAAATAATAATATAGCATTGTATCACAACTCAAATTATAAATTAAATGTATTGAGTCCATTCTGATATAAATAAATTATTGATTATGTAAATAAGAGCCAAACACCCCATGCAGAAGTATTCTAAAAATTTACATAGCTATTGCTCTCACAAGGCAGTGGAACATAACTCCCCTCCTGAAGTGCGGGCTTCACCTAGTGACTTCTTTCCAAATATCATATATAGAAAGGCAGGGAAATGAGGAATTTTATAGTGGGGGAGACTGCAAACACTGTTGATCAAGGTCAACTTCAACTGTGATAAGTCAGGTAGATAGGATGAACCCTGGATGAACCTGTGATGAAAATGACACCTAATCTCTGGTGTCTTCCTCCAAAACCCCATATACCCAATATAATCATGAGGAGAATAACAAAGTCCAATTGAGGGACACTTTACAAAATACCCAACTTTCACTCCTCAAAACTACTCAGAACTTCAAAAACAAGGAGAGTCTGAAAATCTGTGGCCAACATGAAGGTCCTAAGTATTTATGACAAATAAATGTGGTATTCTGGATGGCAGATGTTAATAGGGAAAATTAGGTGCAGTGTATATGGAAACTCTCTCTATTATACTTGCATTTTTTCTGTCAATCTAACATTGATCTAAAACTTTAAGTTTATTAAGAAGGAAAGATATTCATAAAAAGCAGAAGCTTAGGAAACAGCAAACTCTTAGCTTCATTCCAGATACAACTACATGCTTGCAAAAGGTTATCAAACTGCTGTAATTCTCACTTTTTTTATCCACTAAAACAGAATAGTGAAATCAGTTTCATAGAGTAATTGAAAGAATTAAATAAAACAATTAATATAAAATGTCCAGCATCATGCCTAGTATTAATAGTGAGTATTTTCTACATTATGACTCAACCCCACACAGATTCACTCCCCACACTTCCTTCCCTATTTCCAGCCCTCATCATGAATGTGGGCTTTTGACAGCAGCAACAGTCACCCTGAGCCAGAGTGAGATTTCCACAGAGCAAGACTTTGCATGAACATCACCTTCTATAAATCCTGAACTGACTCTCTAATAACTTCAAATGTAAATATCCATCTTGTGGACAAACACAAGGCTCTCTGTTATCTGACTGCTGCCAACCTGGCCAGGCTAATCTACCTTTTCCACATCCTGCCCCTCATTGTTCATCAAATATTAAGAACTATATTTAAAACCTCACCATGCCTTACAGTTACATTGAGCCCACATTTGTGTCCCTGACATCTCCTCTTTGTGTGCTTCTATAACCTTCTCCTACTATCTAATTACTCCAATTCCTCATTCTAGACTTGTAGCTGGTTATATCAGGGGATAGGAAAATGTCCTATGAATCTTGAAAGAGTTACAATTTCCCCTTACCCTAAAATCACACAGAGTGATTGTTTGGCATCCATTGTCAAGTCTGTTAATACATGACATGGTGTGAGCTGGGTAGGGTGAACTGGCCCTTGGCAGCCATTTCTCCCTCCTTCCACTTTGCATTCCCGTACTCAGAGGATGGCGAACTAAGAGGTGAAGTGATTTAAGCAAAACTTATGGCAACAGTGTCCTACTACCTGGAATCAGAAAATGCAGCATGTTTGTGGAACCAACAATTTCAGTGTAGTCTTCTGGGTTATAAAATATTCCTGATAATAGAAAATTTCAGTGTTTGGTACTTCCATTTACTTGAAAGGCATATGTCTAATTTCTTAAACAATATTCAGAGTACATGTTTTATAAACTTGCTCTCAACATTCTAATAGAGACTTTTAATTTTCTTATTTTTAAAGAAGCTTTAGATTCAATAAATGTTTTAGGAAAATACAGGGGATTCCTATATGTGCCACCTCTTCTCCCTCCCACACTTTCCTACCTTAACATCTTTCATGAGTGTGGTACATTTGTTACAATTGATGGACACATATGAAGCATTGTTACTAACCGTGGACTATATTTTACATTATAGTTTACACTCTGCCCCACACATTTTTATAGGTTATGACAAAAGGTATAATGGCCTGTGTCCATCAGTGCAATATCATGCAGGACAATTCCATTGTCCTGAAAATGCCCCTATGTTACACCTACTCTTCCCTCTCCCTCTCCCCAGAAACTCTGGTGGCTACTGCTTTTACATCAATGATAAAGTTCTTCTATTGCTAGAATAACAATATATCTATAACACAATAATAAGTCTACTTTAGTCCATGGTTCCCTGACTCTCAGCAGTGTCACAATACCTACTCTTCAGTTCATTGGACTAACTCAGGACAACTAACAAGGAGCTGATAATGGACAATGCCCATCCCAAGGAACAGAGAGAGTGTGCAACTGCAAGTAACATAGTTTCATCCATCTGCTTAATAGGATCTAAGCCCCTCTTTCAATTAGAAACAGAGTGGGCTTAACCATCTCCAAAACCTCAAGATTGGGGAAAGCACATGAACAAATAGAGATTTTTTTTTTTCAAAAGGATATTCTGCTTAAATAAAATTAAGCATACAGTTAAAATATCTGATAAAAAATTATCACACAGAGATCTTCACAACTAATTATCTGTGAACTGACATGTTAGTTATTGGGTGTGAGAACAAGAATGGCACTATTTCCATTGGATAAATGTACACAACTAGTCTATGTAGAACACTGGCAAATATGACCCACAATATATTTTGTTTGCACTCACCCCTAAAGACAGTGCCTAAGGGAGATTTGGACAACCTGACTGGTTTGTGTGATAAGTGATTTTGCTCAGAATCATAATTCAAGGAATGTCCACTGAGTTGGGTCTCAATTACAATGG
>JAQZBX010081490.1:0-13667 GCA_029593785.1 Cabassous unicinctus | reverse complement strand
TAGGAGAAAAGTCTAAGCATATATATTAGTCAGCCAAAGGAGTGGTAATGTGAAATACCAAAAATGGGTTGGACCTTATAAAGGGTATTTTTGGGGGTAGAAGGCCACAGATACCAGCCCATAAAGCATTGTTTCTTCTCTCACCAAAGTCAATTGCCACGTGTTGGAGCAAGACAGCTGCAGATGTTTGCCAGGGTTCAGGGTTCTTGGGTTCCTCTCTTCCCAGGGCTGCATTTCTCTCTGGGCTTAGCTCCTCTGGTTCCTCCACAAGGTCAGCTGTAGACTATCAGGCAAATGGCTCACTTCTCTTCTCCTGGGGCCTTCTCTCCAACATCAAAACTCCAACATCAAAACTGCTTCTCAAAAAACTGCTCCCTTTGCCCTTTGCCTTGGCTTTTATATTCAATTCCCCACCCACCAAGGTGGGTGGGGCTCCATGCCCTACTGACATGTCCCAGTCAATGCCCTAATCATAACTTAATCATGCCCAGATTAACAGATCAGTTTACAAGCATGCTCCAATTATATTTTTGCAATTCATAATTACATCAAATTGCCAAACATCTACAGCATATAAGATTTGGTTATCAGTCAGGAGCTCACAAAGAGCTATTTTTCAAGGTTTGCTGTGCTATAAGAAATGAAGTGCTGCTGAGATTAGAAGAAGAAAGAACTGGAAAATATGTGGGAAAATGCAAAGCCATATATGATATAATCCACCCCATCACACAGCTCTTACAATCTTTTTGCCACCTCTTCTGTATAAAGCCTTGAGCTTGGAACATGCAGTTTACAAATGGTGGCATTGTGCCATTAGGCAACAGCTACAATATATACAAGAGCAAGTCAAGCAAATGACTATTACAAAGAGACTACCACGCAATAAATTGTCCCTTCAATGTAAGGGTAAGTTTATGAGCCAGGAGGAAAGAGAGTCCAGTAAACTTAGGGTTTTCATGTGATAGACTTTTGTAAATGATTTAAAGCATTGGTAACACTACCATGTTCATCAGGTGAATAGGCACAACAAGCAGTGCCAATTACAACACAAGTGCCCCTCTGTACAGCACTAAGTATTCCCAAGGCCATATGGTTCTGTAATGCCACTTTTCTCATTTGAGTTGTTTCCTCATTCAAGAAGCTTATACTATGTTTAATGTCACTAAGAGTTTGGGCAGTGAGGACAGAGCTAATACTTGTTTTAAGCATCTAAATCTCCAGCACCAGGAAGGAAAATACAAGTGGCAAATCCCACCATGCTAAAGGGTGCTTTATTTTAATGCAAAAAATGGTCTTGTAGACCTGGGAGGTTTTGGGGAATGCAAGCTAAAATTTTGTGTATAATTCCCAATAAGAAAAAAATACTCCAGTGTACATCTTCCTGTCTAATTATAGGCTAGATATTGCCAAAAGTGTGTTCCACAAACCAACTCGCCCATGAAGGGGTAATATAAGCTCCTGTACATAAGGATGCATTTTGCCATTCAGTCCACTCAGTCTGACAGATGATGATGACTCAGTTGCACATCTGTGATGGCAACCACCCCATATGATTCCATATGGATTCTTTGATCAGAGGTGTTTCATATGAGAAAGAAAAATGCTTGAGCATCTAGGACACCAGGTTTTGCCACTATCCAGGTGAGAGCATCCCAAAATTATATGAGGGATAGTCTAGTCTTGTTGAATTGTTCCCTGTCAATAGAAGGTGATATATTTAACAAAAGCAGACTAACTGTAAGAGTTTTTGGGTTCTGAGAGGTGCCACCAGGAAGGGTGGCTGTGGTGTATAGTCATTAACCAATTACTCTAATTAGTTAAAATTAAAGAGAAGTTGTACAGTTTGGCAGTTTATGAAGTTATGAATTCCAAAAAGAGATATTGGATTATACTTGTAAACTGGTCTGTTAGTCTAGGCATGATTAAGTTATGATTAAGGCATGACTGGGCTATGACAGTCAGGCATTGAGCCCCACCCCTTGGTTGGTGGGATCTCAATGATAGAAAGGCATGGCAAAGGACAGAGTTGGAGAAGTCTTGATATTGGAGTGTTATAGCTGGAATGCAGGGGAGTAAGCACACAGAGGACCTTGGTAGTGGAAGGAGAGAAGTCTCCAGGAAAAGAGACAAGCCATTCCCCTGACAGTTTACAGCTGGCCTTGTGGAGAGAGGCAAAGCCTAGAGAGCCTCATATTATATAGCTGACCTTGTAGAGGAAACAGAGGAGCTAAGCCCAGAGAGAAATGCAGCCCTGGGAAGAGAAGAACCCAAGAAACCGGAACCCTGTCAAACATCAGCAGCTGTCTTGCTCCAACACGTAGCAACAGACTTTGGTGAGAGAAGAAACTTATTCTTTATGGCTGGATAACTGTAAGCTTGCATCAGCACCCCTCTGGCTGACTAATACAGAATTTGGTACAAAGGAGTGGGGAAGTGCTTTTGCAATTACCAAAATGTTGGAACAGTTTTAGAAATGGGTAAGGGGTACTTTTTGGAGGAATTGTGAAATGCTTGATGGAAAGGGCCTAAACTGATTTGAAGAGACAGTTGATAGCAATATGCACCTAAAGACACTTTTTATGAGGCCTTAGAAGTAAATAATGAAACTATTATTGGAAACTGGAGGAAAGGTGATCCATGTTTAAAGTTGCAGAGAACTTAGCAAGATTAATTCCTCATGTTATATGGAAGACAGAATTTGAAAATGGCAAAGTGGAGCATTTAGCTTCAGAACTTTCCAAAGTAAACCCAGAGAATGTGGCTTGGCTTCTCCTTGCAGGTTATAGAAAAATGCTAGATGAAAGATCTATGCTAAGGAATGAACTCTTGGGCACAAAGAAAATAGAAACAGATATCAGAAATTCCAAGCTTCTGGAAATTGAGGTCCCAGACAATAGTGCCCCATTTGAGAACTTAACCAAACTTGGAACTTTTAAATCAGGATTGAAGATGCAGTTATCTCAGAAAGTTTTGTGGAAAGTCTTACTGTCTGATGGCTTGGACACCTCCTTCCTGCATGCTTAACCAACAAAGGTTTTTGAGAGAGCTGTATGAACCAAACCATTGTCAGTTTGGACAAAAAAGGACATGGAAAGGAGAGACGGAAGAAGAAACAGCTTCAAGAGAAAAACCATAGAACCTGAGATCTGGAATTAAGACATCACCTTGAGCCAAGAGAGGAGCCCCACCCATGTGTACAGAGAGGGTAAGTTTACCCCAGCAGTTGAAGAGGGTAGATGCTCCCACCCAATGTTCTGGGAAAGTTTTGCTACCCCAAGGTACAGAAAGAGAGGAGCACATTCCTCAAAGATTAGGGCAGTTAAGTTCAGCACCCTATAGGCCTGAGAGGGGTGCGACTGTCCCCCAAAGGTTAGAGAAGGCCAGGTGGTCAACTCAGTGCTCTGAGAGAGTTGAGCTTGTATGCCAAAGCTTAGGGAGAAGGTTGTCTTCACCTCACTGTACTAGCAGGGCTAAGACTAACCCAAAGATTGGGTAAGGTGTGGCAATCACCCCAATACTCTTGGAGGGAGATGTCTGGAGCTGGGTCAACACCCAGATCTTTGATGAAGATGGAACCAAGAAAATGGCTGTTGAGAAAGCCAGTGGAAAACATGGGTCCCCATGTGGTCCCAAAGAGATAAACCATCATCTTAAGAGTGACTCTCAGACTTTGATATCGAATGGAGGATTCCCTGCAGGTTTATTGAACTGTAGAGGACCCATGACTCATGATTAAACTCCCAATTTCTCCTTACGATAATGAAAATGTTTATCCTTTGCCTTTCCGTTTGTGTATTGGAAGCAGTTAAATGGCTTTTGTAAGTTTCAGTGGTCTACAGCAGATGAGACATTGCCTCAAGACGAACTGTATTTCTTTAAACTGATTATAATATGATTCTGTACTTGCATTGCTACTGATTTAAGCTTTTTTTTTAATATTGTAAAGTATTTTTGGAATTTACAGGGTGGAGTGTAGAAGTTTGGCAGTTTGATGAAGTTATGAATTCCAAAAAGAGATATTGGATTATACTTGTTAACTGGTCTGTTAATCTGGGCATGATTAAGTTATGATTAAGGCATGACTGGGCTATGAGAGTAGGGCATTGAGCCCCACCCCTTGGTCGGTGGGATCTCAACGATAAAAAGGCATGACAAAGGACAGAGTTGGAGTAGTCTTGTTGTTGGAGTGTTAGTGCTGGAACCCAGGGAAGTAAGCACACAGAGGACCTTGGCTGTGAGGAAAGAGAGAAGGCTCTAGGAAAAGAGATGAGCCATTCCCCTGACAGTTCACAGCTGGCCTGTGGAGAGAGGCAAAGCCTAGAGAGCCTCATAGTCTATAGCTTACCTTGTGGAGGAAACAGAGGAGCTAAGCCCAGAGAGAAATGTAGCCCCGGGAAGAGAGGAACCCAAGAAGCCTGAACCCTGTCAAGCATCAGCAGCTGTTTTGCTCCAACATGTAGCAACAGACTTTGGTGAGAGAAGATACTTATGTTTTATGGCCCTGTAACTGTAGGCTTCTAAATTAAATAAATTCCCTTTGTAAAAACCAACTGATTTCTGGTATTTTGCATCAACACCCCTCTGGCTGACTAATACAGAAGGTGTTCTAGAGAAGACCAGAGCTACTGGAGGCCAGCACATATCTGCAGCTACAACAGTCCATTTGGTTGTGTACAGCTGTTGAAGTGGGAGCCCAGTTGAGGAAGACTTTGGATGAGCTCATGCGAAGCAGGAAGATTCACCTAAGGACACAAACATATGTGTTTAGTGCATACCTAGAGAAGGAGATATTCTCCAGTAAGCAAAGTGACAGTTGAAGTTTTCCCCATAGGTCCTATGACATAGGCTCCCAATGTGTAAGATCCAGGTTTGCATTACCATACATCTTGTCCCTTCATGGAAGCAAACTATTAATGTTTATTGTGTCTTTATGTTCTACCCACATTACTCTGGTGATTATTGCTCAACTGGGAATACCCTTCACACAACCAGCATAGTGTAGCACTTTTGATCCTTGAGAGAACAAGAAGGTAGGCTCCATTGTTCCAGTGGCCTGGTGCATAGCACCCTCCAGCACTATGAAACAAAGCCAGTGTGGAGGCAATGTTCATTGTAGATCAAATGATATTGAGCCATCACTGGCTTGCAGAGTCACAGGAGTCTGAAGCAGCAACATATTGCCAAATATTTCAGGAGCAGGACCAGAGACGTGGCAGATACTTATATTATTTAAGGGGTATTAGTAAACAATCTAGCCAATAGTTTAAATGGAGAGACACCATGCAAAGTACGGGGGCCTTGTTTAAATGCACTAGGGAGACTGATAACCCTAAAGTCCATCCCTGTATTTTATGGCTTTATGGCTATGTCCACTGCTGTAAATCACTGTTTGTGGCCAGAGGTAAAAATAAACCCCACAATTTTGTATGACTTTCATCATGCCAGAATACTTTATACGAATGGCTAATGCCTTAACCATGTGCCCCCCATGGCAGGCCCTTGATGGCCTCTCTTTTTATGTGGCCATAAGGCTGCCTCTTTTGTGGGTATGGGGCAAACCATGGAAATAGGGGCCAGAGAATCTGCCTCTTGATTCCCAGGTGGAGAGGTAGTTTCAGTGTCATATAATATTTTTAAAATAACTAAAAACATGATTAACAACATTATACTGTTATCTAATAATATGCAGAAAACACTGTCAATTATCTAGGAATTTTGTACCACCTTTATTTATATGAACATTTTATCCATACAAATTTGATTAACAGAGGGTTAGAAAATAACGTTTAATTTTATAACACTTTCTAAACACTTCCTATGCAACTTATATTAAATTTATTTCTTTAGATCACAACCATGCTTGGACTCTCTATTACAGAATATGCCCACTCTTACCATTGAGGTCAAGGACCCACATAAGCCCCTTATTAAATGCTCACATCCTTGCTAAGCTGGACTTATCTGAGTCTATCTTTCATCTGAATATTCCTCTCAGTTTGATGGGAAGCTGTCATTTTACACAAATTCCTGCTATAATCAGAAAAACTAGTATAGTCATAAGGATTCATCAGACCACACCATGAACCAGGGAATAGAGCCAAAGGGAGGTGATGTCCCAGGGTGGCATGTTACCTCCATGTGGGGTACAGTCACCCTCTTGATTTACTGTTGTGGATATCCACATGAGTACAGCACCACTCTGAAACTGTCTATAGGACTGGAATAGGTGTTGCAGGAACAGAAGATTTGAAACTTAGTAGAGATGTCAAGTATACTGCTGAAGCAATCAGCTGGCTCTTGCTAGGGAGAGTAGGATTAGCTACAGCACATTGTCTCCAAAAAGACAAAGAAATCTGCCATTTGTAGAGGTAATTACAACTAGAATGTAATTTGTGGACTTCCACATGCACCTTAGTGACATTTTTCTGAACAAGTGGATAAAAAGATAAAAAAATGGAAATTTTGGACTTTTGGTTTTTAAAGTTATTGGGTTACAAAAAGCCCCAACCCGAAGTATGGGCTACCATAGCAAAGTGGATTTGGATTCTAAGACCTGGGTCCCCTGGGAAGAAGAAAATAGTGATCCAGGTGTAGGAACTATAGAAGAAAAATCTTTAAATCTTAAAGTTAGAGTGCTTGTGGTTGTGAGCCAACACCTATATGGGCAAAATATGATAAGTTGGAAGTGCATAGTTGTGCAGTGGAGGTGCATGAAAGTGGTGCAATGGTATTATTGGGTTGCGCAGTGCTGATTTGTTAGGGAACTTGGGTGACAGGGTGTGTTGGACAGTCCATGGAACTTGGGGGACAGTTGTTGGAGGGAACATATGAACACTGGGGATTTCTGGGTATGTGGTTGAAACTGCAATATTGGGAATGTTCTTTTGGCAACATGGCAAGGGAAGGTTACTGGTTTAGGATGTTGGATGTGAGGGGTATTTGGGACAGGTCTCCCTTGGGCAGGCTTCTAGGGAGTGTGTGTGTCCATCTTGCCATAGTGTGTTGTCTCAGTGGGTGGATACCCACATAATGAGCAGGAAGGTGTTGGACTGACATCCTGGGGAGCCCTACTATGTTCTCAAGAGCATAGGCAATGCCTAATAGAGGAGGACAGCCCTCAATGTCAAGCCCTCAATGTTGTTGCAAGTAACTATGAATCTTGTTTTTCAAGGATTGATGCCTGGTGGTTGCCATGGCCCTGAGAGGAGGGGAAAGGAGGAATAGAATAAATGGAACAGGGAGCATTTTGGGGGTGACAGAAGTGTTCTACATGATCTTGCAGTGATGAATATAAGCGATGTTAAATTTCATCAAAATTTAAAAAGTGTATGGTCTAAAATGTAAACCATAGTAGCTATATTTCAATATTTGTACATCAATTATAACAAGTGTATCATCCACATATAAAGTGTTATTAATAGGGGAAAGGGGGAGGATTTTGGGTATATGGGAATCCCCTATATTCTGTACGTGACTTCTCTGTAACCTAAAACTTCTTTACTGACAAAATGAAAAAAGTAAGACACTAGGGAAATAAACAGAAGAAAATATCACTGCACATACAAGACAACAGATCTTACAGTGTTGAAAGACATAATGTCAAGAAATTTTTAAAAAATATTCTTTCATTATTTTTTATCATTCCAAATTTTTTAGTGTTTTTATGTATTTTTTAAAATTTCATGTATTTTATTTCTTATTTCTAAATCTACCATTATTATTTCAATTTCTTATTAATTGTATTTGGTTGCTTTGTTGGCTTCATTTTTGAAGAACTTTTGGATCACAGAAGAGGTACAACTATGACAGAGAAGGATCATTGGTGTGGAGTATCAGTGATGGGGATACAAAGGAGGAGATTCACATGAGGCATACAAATAAGGCATAAAAATATATTCAGGTGTTCATGGGGCATTGTTACAGTGGGTGGAGATTCACACAATAACTAAAAGAATATTAAATTCCATCCTGGGGAGCTCTGCCACATTATCTAATGGAACAGCAAGAATCACCCAAGTAAAGGAGCAATAACTAGTGAAGGAGGATAGTCTATTGACATGCCCTTGATAATGATGACTGCATTTATGAAACTTTACTTTAAATTAAAACTTAGCCTGGTAATTATAAGGTGCCTAAATGTTACCTCCTGAGAGCCTCCTTGTTGCTCAAATGTGGCCTCTCTCCAAGCCAAACTCAGCATATAAATGCAATTGATTTCCTGCAGTGTAGGACTTGACTTCCAGGGATAAGCCTCCCTGGCACTAAGGAATTACTACCAAGCACCAACTAGCAATGCAACTGGAAAAAGACCTTGACCAAAAGAGGGAAAGTGTAAAGACAAATGAGTCTATATGACTAAGAGACTTCAAAGTGAATCCAGAGGTCATTCCAGAGGTTATGCTTATGCACGTCTCCACAGGATCTCATTGACTTCCAAAGTAAATAATGCCTCAAATAGCAGGACTCCTGAGGGCTCTGGAGATATCCAGGCACTATAGTCAGGGAAGGTAGCTCAGGAGTTTGTTGCCTCACCAGTGGGCCCTACTCTAGAATTTATGCTCCCCAGTGTGACAGAGTTGGATTCAGTTGTGGTTTCCCTACACTTGGCTCTTCTGCCACTTCTATTTGAACCTACAATTAGTACTAGAGTTGATATGTGTACATCCATGAGACTTAAATCTTTGGGCTGTCTGTGTACCAACTGGGCCCTGAATCACAAAAGAATTGCAATACATACTCTCCATTATATTGGATTTATTGAGGACAACTAACAAGGAGATGACGATGGACAATGACCACCCAAAGAACTGAGAGAGTCTACAAGTGCAAGCAAGAAAGTCCCATCCATCAGCCCTATGGGGTTGAAGCTCCCTCTCATTTAGAGGCACAATGGGCATCACCATCCCAGAATCCTCAGGATTGGTGAATGTTCCATGGACCAAAATACACTTACTGGTATTATACTTTAGACTTATTATTCTAGCAATGGAAGAAATTATATCATTGGCATGGAGGCAGTGGCCACTGGAGGTTCTGAAGGCAGGGAGAGGGAAAAACAGGTATAATATGGGGGCATTTTCAGGAATTGGAAATTATTCTGAATGACATTGCAACAATAGATACAGGCCGTTATATATCTTGCCATAACCTACAAAAATGTGCTGACAGTGTGTAAACTACAATGTAAACTATAATCTATGCTTTATGGCAATACTCCAAAATGTGTTCATCAATTTTAATGAATGCACCACACTAATGAAGGATGTTGTTAATGTCGGAAAATTTGGCAGGTGTAAGGAGCTGGGCATATGGGAATCCCCTATATTTTTTGTGTAATATTTATGTAATATAAGTATCTTTTTAAAAAATTTAAAAAATATAAAAAATGAAATAAACTAAAAAACAAAAGAAAACAAAAAATTACAGAAAGGTGAAATCACAAATACAAAATCTTGAACAAGCAGGAATGCTAAATGGTGCACCGGTCAGTGAAACCAGGCTGGTAAGAAAATACTCCACTGAAGATTTAAATGAGGTAGGGAAAACATTCCAGCATCTACATTGTGACATCTTGCCACCTGGATGGTGGGATTGTGGAATTATGGGGCTATGAAATTAATTTATCTGCTCTAGAAGCAGAAAAAAATAGCAACAATAATGTTCTCTGTTCTGTTTCCAAGTCAATTCTAACTGGATCTGTATAGCCACAGTAATAAAATTGGTGTTGTTAAAATTTAGTAGGTTTTGAATGAGAGACAACTCTATGAAAGGAAAAGAGGGAGAAAAAAATAGAAAAAAATGCTGGACACTTTTGTAAGCCTGCAATTCAATCACGGTTTAGGCCTTATAGCAACCAGGTACCCCCACCTGCCTCGAGAAAACTGTTTCAGAAATGTGTCCTTGTAAATATTTCACAATATATCTCACTGAAACCTGATAAAATAGTAAACTAAAGAAAGCATATATTTCTGAAAACCATCACATATGCACTATCATTGTTCTAGTATTGCAGGCTACTAGATATTTAAAATGAAGAAAAGTCACGTTTGCATACAACCAAATTAAGCCATTATTCTGACAAGTTTGTTTAATTTTGATGGTAATTTTATGTTGTAAGAGGTTTGCTTATAGAATTTCCTAAATCATTTTGTTAACTAAATTATGTAATTTATATTGAATGTGTTTTGTTTTTATTTAAGGAAAATGAAAATAATTTTGTCCTAAGATAAAATGCTTATTGAAAAGAAGCAAATGAGCAGAAAAAGCCTGGATGACTATAGAAAATGTAGAAGGTTCGTAGAGAAGGAATTTTTGTCTAAGTTGGGTTAAATTTGATTGCCTAACTATGTTTTAAACATCAGTGTCAAATATACTTTTGGAAAACCAAAACTTAGTTCTCTATTACTGTAACAAAGTTTCTTAAATCATTAGTCTGTTTTAGAAGAATTTACTTATCAGTCATGACCTCACAGTTATGTCTCAAGGATTACTGTGTACCTAAATGCTGTGTAGCTATTAAGGAATGAAATTCTGCTGTGACTAGGAAGAGAAAGAACTGGAAGGGTTGTGAAAAAATGCAAAGCCATATATGCTACACTTTCAACACTGAGTACAATGTTAATTGTGGGTTATTCATATAAACCCTTTAACATGTTGAGGATGTTTACTTCTATTTCTATCTTTCAAAGTGCTTTTTATCAAGAATGGATGTAGGATTTTGTCAAGTGCCTTTTCTGCATCAAAGGATCATGTGGTTTTGCCCATTGATATGTTTATGTGGTATATTACATTAATTGATTTTGTTATATTTAACCACCCTTGCATATCTAGGATAAAACTCTAATTGATCATGATGTATAATTCAGTGTGCTGTTGGATTAGATTCGCAAAAAAATTTTTGAGGGGTTTTGTATCTATATTCATCTTTATTCATGATAGAAATTACTCCATAATTTTTTTTTCTTGTAGTCTCTTTATCCGACTGGTATTAGGGAGATATTGGCTCCATCAAATATGTTTGATAGTGTTCCCTCCTCTTCAATTTTTGGAAGATTTTGAGCAGTATTGGTATTAATTCTTGGAATTATTGGTAGAATTCACTTGTGAATTCATCTGGTCAAGGGCTTTTCATTTTGGGAGGTTTTTGATGACTAATTCAATTTCTTATAATTAGACTGTTGAGGTCTTCTATTTCAAGAGTTGGTGTAGGTTGTGTGCTTCTATGAATGCATCCATTTCATCTATCTAACATATAGGCATATAAAGCTAGTTCATAGGATACATTATGATACTTTTTATTTATTTGAGGGCAATAGCAATGCCACCCTTTAAATTCTGATTTTATTTGCTTCTTCTCTATTTTGTTTTAAGATTTATTTGTCCCACCTCATTGTTTCTGCTCACTCTCTTTTCTCTGTTTCCATTTGCTGTGGGTTTTCTGTGTCTGCTTGTCTTCTCTTTAGGAGGCACCAGGAACCTGGGACCTTCCATGTGGGAAAGAGGCACTCAATTGCTTGAGACACCTCAGCTCCCTGCTTTGTTGTGTCTCTCATTACCTTTCCTCTTTGTGTCTCCTTGTTGTGTCATCTTGTTGCATCAGCTCACCATACCTGCCTGTGACACCAGCTCACTCTCTTGCTCCTCTTCTTCATGAGGCATCAGGAACTGAACCTATGATCTCCCATGTGGTAGGTAGGAGCTCAATCTCTTGAGCCAGATCTGCTTCCCACATATTTTTTTCTTTTTTAGTTTAGCTAAGGGTTTATCAAATTTATTGATCTTCTCAAAGAATTGAAAGTTGGTTTTGCTAATTCTCTCTATTGTTTTTTTTTTTCTTTCTCAATTTCATTTATTTCTGCTTTAATATTTGTTATTTCATTCCTACTACTTGTTTTGGGATTGGATTTCTCTTCTTTTTCACATTTATCTAGGTGTATATTTAGATCTTTATATATAGCACTTTCTTCTTTTTTAGTGCAAATGTTTAGGGCTATAAATTTTCCTCTCAGCTTTGCCTTCACAGCATCTGATAAGTTTTGATATGTTGTGTTTTCTTTTTCATTCATCTCAAAATATTTACCAATTTCTCTTACATTTTCTTCTTTGATCTACTGATCCTTTAGTTGTGTGTCATTTAACTTCCACATAGTTGTGAATATTTCAACTTTCTACCACTTACTGATTAACTTTATTCCATTATCTTCAGAGAAAATGCTTGTTATAATTTCAATTTTAAATTTGTTGAGACTTGTTGTATGATCCAACATATAGTCTATCGTGAAAAATTACCCATATGCACTTGATAAGAGTGCTGTTTTGGGGTGCAATGTTCTGTATATGTCTGCTTGATTCATTCCTTTATCATATTATTCAAGTTCTCTGTTTCTTTATTGATCCCCTGTCTAGATATTCTATCAATTGGTGAGAGTAGTGTATTTAAAACTTAAACTATTATTGTAGAGATGTATATTTCTTCCTCCAGTGGACTCAGTTGTGGTTTCCCTACACATGGCTCTTCTGCCCCTTCTATTTGAACCTTTTATATATCTATATATCTATATCTATATATATATCAATTTCTTCTTTGTGGATTGTCCCTTTTGTAATATATAGTGCCTTTTTTGTCTCATAACAGTTTTGTGTTTAGAGCCTATTTACTTTATATTAGAATAACTACCTCAGCTCCTTTTTGATTACAGTTTGCGTGGAATACCTTTTTCCAAACTTTTACTTTCAACTTTTTTCTGTCCTTGGATCTAAGGTGTGTGTCTTGTAGACAGCCTATAGAGAGATCATAATTTTTATCCATTCTGCCAATCTATGTCTCTTGATTGGAATGTTTAAGTCATTAATCTTCAATATTATTACTTTAAGCACAGTACTTACTTCAACCATTTATTTCTTTGTGTTTTTTTTTTGACGTCATATGTATCCCCGACAAACTTTTTTTTTTTACTCTTTTAGCTACCATTACTGTTAATCTTCATTTCTTCACTTTTTCAAGTATCTCATTTCTTTCCCTTTCACCTTGCTAAACCCCCTTAATATTTCTTATATTTTCACTGAATGTAAATCTGAAATGTGTAGAACAAAGACAGTATGAATACAAAAGGTTATAGAAAATTTGCTAAAACAAATTTTATTTGTTGTAACCAATGCCAAGATTTGATAAATTTATTTATCAAATAGATGTTGCAAAACTAAAATGTAATTTTCTCTCTGTTAGAGTAAAAAGTTTTCTTACACTATCCATCTGTTCTTAGTTGAAGACTTTAAAATATTTTTTTCTTTTTTCCTAAATCATCAATATGAAAGATGAACAATCAGTTTTATCAGAATAATTCTCATACTTCATGATAATCTTATCATATACTTAGTGGTTTAAGACAAGACAAAGCACAGAGTTTTCAAAAATAAGTCTTCTCACGTTTAAAGACATTAAAACTTGTACTATTTAAGTTGTCCCTATGTTAAATATAAAAGTAAATGTACCTCCTCTTTAAACATAATATTCAAACCTAACCACTTTTAACATTTTATTTTATTTTATTTTATTTTTAGTGTAGGATATAATTTTATTGCCATTTTATTCACAAATTTAACATTTGAAAAAATTCCAGGGTTTATTTTTAATTTAGCTTTTTTTTTTTATTGTGGGTAAAAATGAA
>JAQZBX010081489.1:0-13667 GCA_029593785.1 Cabassous unicinctus | reverse complement strand
CCCCCCCCCCCCCCCCCAGGAGACCCTTTTGTATACAACCCAGCTCAGCAGCTTGTGTTCCTTGGGTTCCTTGTTCCTTGGGTCTCTGTGGACTTGGGTCCCTCTGGATATGCATGGGGTTCTAACCTGCTGTTTTTGAAAAATTATGTCTTGTTTTTTTGTTGAAAGCCATGTGTATTAGTCAGTCAAAGGGGTGCTGAAGCAAAATACCAGAAATTGGTTGGTCTTTATAAAGGGCATTTATTTAGGCTAGAAGCTTACAGTTACTGGGCCATGAAGCATAAGTTTCTTCCCTCACCAAAGTCTGTTGCTACGTGTTGGAGCAAGGCAGCTGCTGACACTTGCCAGGGTTCAGGCTTCTTGGGTTCCTTTCTTCCTGGGGCTCTGTTTCTCTCTGGGTTTAGCTCCTCTGTTTCCTCCACAAGGCCAGCTGTAGACTGTCAAGCGAATGGCTTGTCTCTAACCCGGGGCCTTCTCTCCTTCCTCACGAACAAGCTCTCTTACTTCCCGGGGCTCCAGCTCAAGACTTCAACATCAAAACTTCTCTTTGCCATGCCTTTTATATTTTATTCCCCACCCACCAAGGGGTGGGGCTCAATGCCTTACTGACGTGGCCCAGTTAACGCCCTAATCATAATTTAATCATGCCCAGATTAGCAGACCAGTTGACAAGCATGATCCAATATATATCTTGGAATTCATAATTACATCAAATTGCCCAATGGCTATACCATGTATCATGTACTGGGAAAAAGAAACTGGGGTATATAGGCCTTTAGTATGAGAATGTTTTGTGTTTTCTTGCTAAGAGTTATGCAGTGTTTACTGTGTGCTGTAGCTGTAGGAGTCAGAAGTTAAAATTTCCTCTGGTGACCTTGCTTTTGTCTCCCTTGTTGTCTTTTGGTTTCCCTAAAGACTTTTTAAATAAGCTCTGAGTCTTGAAGTTATTTCCCTTTTAACCCCATATTATTAAATGGTAGCCCCTTTGATGAGGTGATGGTGGAGACATTCGATAATTCTATGATTATGTCTCAGTCTTTTAGTGATCCCCTGCCGTTACGTTACCTTCATAAGTGCTTCTCAGTCACTCCCCTCACCCTCCTATTTATGTGAGACAAGAAAGCTAGAGGGGAGTTGGGTATTTCTCTTCCTCCACACTAGTTAGCCTCTGGTAAAACACAAGTTGGTTAAGCTCTGGTAACATAGTTCCTTTTCAGGGCAATATTTGTTAAGAAGAGACAGAGAGAGATTGTCAGAGCTTACCTGGAACAGAAGCCCAGGAGAAGTTCCAGTAGGAATACTGAAACTGTAACTCATGAAATACTGGAGGCTCAAGTATGAACTAACTTGAAAGTTAAAAACATGAAGAGACCCAGTATTGGGGAGGAAGTACACTTCCATGTAATTTACCTTAAGGAGCCCTGACTGGCTCTCACTGCGAAAATTATTGAAAACTCCCCTCATACTGCCAACAGTGGGAGGTGAAAATTAACCATTTTGAAATATTCACAGAGCTGTCTATTCTGAAAAAATACTGCCTTCAAAAGAAACTTTTTAACAGAATTTAACCAACTTGTGTGGTAACAGAAGAACTTTGATAAAAAATAGTGGTAACTAGGGGTTCAGAGGGGAAAGAGAGGGATGACTAGGTGGAACACAGGACACTTTTTATGACATTGGAATTGTTTTATATGATACCACAATGATGGCTACATGGCATTATATGTTTGCCAAAGCCTACAAAATTGTACAGCACAAAGTAGAAACCTTAATTTACACTATAGACTCTGGTTAGTAGCAATACTTCAATATTGACTCATTAATGGTAACAAATGTACCACACTTATGTAAGATTTTAATAATAGGGGAAACTGTGTGTGGGTGTGGGTGGATGGGGGTTTATATGGTAATTTCTTATCCTTTTTATTTTTTTGAAGTACCAGGGCAAGGGATTGAACCTGGAGCCTCATATGTGGGAAGCCAGTGCTCATCCACAGAGCTATGCCAGCTCCCCTGAGTTTTCTTCATTTGTTTGTTTGTTTTGTTTTTAGGAGGTACTGGGGATCAAACCTGGGACCTCATACATGGGAATCAGGCACTCGATCACTTGTGCCACATCCACTCCCCTTTCCTATACTTTTGGTATAAATTTTCTACAATCTAAAACTTCTCTAAAAATAAATTTATTACAAAAATAAAAAATAAAGAAATAAAAATTATTTTTTAAAAAAGATTAAATGATATTTGATGACTGTCTTTGGTCAGAGGACTTCAAGCTATTACAGCCCATACTTCTGGTGGTGTCATTTTCTCATAAATCCATACCACCTCCACTCTCACGAGATTTCCAGAACCACTCAAATTTCCATTTCTCTCTGGAGTTCTGGTATGTTAGGCAGTTAAGGGAATTCGCATGGTACCCATAGAGCAGCTCAGAGGACCCCAAGTAAAGTCTTGGTACATTGATCATCCTTGTTCTTGCTGAACAGTCACTAGGAAAGCTGCCAGTTCTTGTTGATGTAAGCCTTTTCCACAAACTTTCTAAAATCAGCCAGGAAAACCCTTCAATAGAGGCAAAAGAAAAGGCACTATCCAATGAAGACTGAGCAGCCTGTATAAATCAATTTTGTTCCCAGAGGTTTCAGCTTTCCAACATGATACAACACTTCTTGTGGCCTATTACTGATTTTTTACCTGAATCTGTTCCTTAGGGTTTCCTTATGTTATCTACATTTTTCTTTCCCATTCCAACTCCATAAACAATTATTCTAAGATGTTTTCTGTGTATCTTTGTATAATATGTACACTTGGGATATATGTACTGTTGTTTTATGTGCTTGAGTTTTATTATCACAGTATTGTGTAATTTACTTCACTTTGTTTCTTACATTTTGCTTCTTTATCATTTCCTTAAAAGCCATCTGTGTTGTTATGAATATAGATAGTTGCTTCTAACTGATACATACTACTCCATGAAATGCCTACATTTCAATTTTTCATTCTTCTGATGATAGACAATTGGTTGTACAAATCTTTGTGCATATCGCAATTAGACCAATGTAAGAATATCTTTGGATATTTACTCTAGATAGGAATCTCTGGGTCACTGGTTTTACACACAATTTTTTTGACCATGAGAGCCAGCCTGTTTATGAGAATAAATGAACAAGCTGGTCATAAGGGGCTCTATATTCTTATTTCACAACACTCATCATTGTTCAATTTAAAGTGATATCATTAATTTGATTTATATTCACCTGATTACTAATGAATTACAAAATATCTTCATATGTTTCTTATTGTTTGAGTTTTCTCTTCTATACATTGCCTAGTGGTAACGTTAACTCATTTTCCTATTTGGATTGCTGGCTTTTCTAGTTTGTTTGCAGTTATTTTTAATATGTTTTAATGTAATCTCTATATCCAATATATTAATACCATTAGTTTTTTATATTCTTTCATTTTATTTAGTGTCATTTAAAATTCATCAATCTTTATCATCTTTTTTTTAATTGTTAGTGCTTTTAATATCTTGTTTAAGAAATTCTTCATTGTTCCTTAGTAAGAAAGATAGTCTTTAACATTTAAGTATATTGACTTTAAAGATTTACTTTTCATTACATTTTAAACCACCAACTTCACTTTTCCATGTGAAGTTCAGTAGAGATCTATGTTTATTTTTCTCCATTTGACAAGCTAATTTTCCCAATACTATCTAATAAAGAAACTTTTCTTTCCACATGAATTTGTAATGCCACCTTTATCATACTTTAAGTTTTCACATATTAATAAACATGATTCTGAGAACAATAGGAACACTGAGTAAAAGCAATTGACATTTTGTGATCCAGGGAAAAGAGGTGGGAAAATAAATGGCTGCAGATGACTGGTCAGACCACACCAATTTCTATCAATTTCACCCTTGAGTAGGTCGTTGGGGCTGCCCTGATGTTACGTCTGTTGCCTCAAATATCTAAGGAAAAAATGTCACACTATAAAAGAACAGTGGATTTTAAAATGTTTCTTCCAAAATATCTCTTTCTGCTTCTTCCATTCAAGTTCTGCAGCCACCCATCTCCCACATACACCCATCCTAGAGAGAATTCAGGGTCCCTAGAGATTTTTCAAATTGGATGAATTGTTGTTAGTTTCTGGAATCCACATTTCCCTCTAGCTTCTGCAGTGCAGTGAGTTTCTCACAATGTAGGCCAAGTGTTCTTGATTTCTCCAGCTTTTGCACACAGCAACTGTTCCTTATTATCAGCGATTTCAAATCTCCATATATGTGTGCACTGCTTAGAAATTTTTCATGTTAACAAAAGTGTCTGGCTTTCGCTTATCACACGTTATTTTACTGAGCTACCAATTATTATACACAGAGGAGGGAAAACTAAATTTATTGTTAGCCTCAGAACAGCACAACTAGGAAGTTAAATCTACTAGAGAAAATCACTTCATATAAATTCTTTAAAAATTAACCACACTTTTAGATTATTCATGCCACTGTTACCCTCCAAAAGCATGGATAAATGAAAGTTGATGAAATTGCTAAATTGAGTTCTTCAGAAGAGCACACTGGAAACTTTCCAGAAAGTTAACACTTTTCTTGATTGAAGATCAACTCATTTATTTTAAAGAATAGTCTTTTCACAGTATCACCCAAGAGCATTTGAACTGGGGATTTTAAAATCATAGTTTGAAGTTTCTCATCTCACAAACTCCCACATCGAAGCTAGGGTCAAATATGTTGAAGTTATGAAACAATATACTCTAAACCAGAACCAAAGGAAAAAAAAAATGTGGAAGTTGTAAGAAAGTCAAGGAAATACAATTCCCAATTTCTTTGTTCCACTTGTACACTTTTTAAATTTAAGAGGAATATTTCATGCAATCTCTAAATATTTTATAAAATCACCATTTTAAAGAAGATATCTAAGGTCCTGCTTAGAGGGATATAATTATTTTATTATTTTGATGGAATTATATGAAAAATTAAAAAAAAATGGTTTGTCTATATTGAAATGACTCTTTTATTGGTGATGAGAAAATTTGATTACTGATTTTCAGGATCTATAGACAATTAGATTTTATTCCTCTATATTGGCTCTTTTAACATTTCACAATTCTATACAGAGTATATATCATATATTCTGCCCCCTTTAGATTTTTCAATATCTCTGATTCCTAAGAATTTTAATAATATGCACATTTAGTGTAACACACTGTTTTATTGGTAATAAAATTCAAAGGTACACCTCCCAATTTATAGTTTCTTAGAAAAGTACTTCTGATAAGTCATATGCCTATGAAGAGATTTCCTGTGCACCCTACAAGATGGATTCCCCTTAAGTTCTGGAAAGCAGTTTTCCTGAAAATTCTGTTGCCAGCACTCCAACTTCTCTGCCACTCAATGAGCCAAGAACATGCTTCTCCAAAAACTTCTGTATCTAGCCCTGGGGGCTCCTTCTCTGTGAGTGCTCTATCTCAGCCTAGTGTTAATAACTGCTTTCATATCTGCTATTTTTATGTTTTCTAGAGTTCTTTTTATTTCTCAGTTACCATTTCCTCATTATTCCAATCCCCTGTTATAATTTGTAATTATTTATATGAAATTTTTCTCCTTCAAATTACTGTGTGGTTTCTCCCTCTTGATTGGTTCCTGATTGATGGAGAGGATGGTAAAGTAAATTTTAGTAAGATTTTCACTTTCTGCTGACTTCTTAAAAATAAAAGTTTCATATAAAATTAATAAATGCTAATAGAGTTTTTCTCATGGAAAATAAAATCCCCCACAAAAATAGTGGGACTTAAAATGGAGAGTAAAGAAGATAGATGCCAAGGTCCTTGATTAATATGAGAATAAACAAGTGGTCAGAAAATGGCAACAATGACCAGAAACATGGGGTAACCCATATGAATGAAGACCAGTTATTTATCTTAAGCAATAGAATAATCATGTTAGCCCAGAGCATTTGAACTAGATATCAAGAGGCCAAAGGAGATACAGATCTAAAGAGTGTGGAACTTTGAAACTGAAAATAGATTTGAGAAAATGCTAGTAACTAATTTCCCCCATTTCCTTACCTATGTTATATTCATTGTAAATGAATTATAGAGTTTCACTAAAGAAAATTGTAGAAAAATTGATCTCTAATTTCATTTATCAGATTATTTCTCCTCTGATGGAAAATACTCTAATTTTAAAAAATGTTTATCTTATAAAATAGTTCAGCTGGCACATTGTTAGGTCAATAATAGCTAGGTATTTTTGGAAACTATCCCATAACCTCAGATAGGTAACTAAAACAGATGGTAATATAAACAAAATGATATATTCCTTGTTACCTCAGGGCAACCTTTCATTAATTTAACATATATTAAGATAATTTTTGAGATTTCAGTTGAGGGTGGTTAAGGGAAATGTTTGGTCACTTAAAAGACTGTATGGTATATTAAACAATGTGTAGTGTTATGTGTGGGTCCGGTTTTTACATGTTCTAAAATTTATATTGAATTGCCAAGTAATCACAACAGTGTTACCTAGAAGAATAGAAGATCTACAAATAAAATGCTAGATCACCACAAGAAATAGTTGTTTTGGTAAGCTCTGAACTTAAAAAAAAAAAAAGCCAGGCTCTCCCATCCAAGTACTAAACAGGCTCCACACTGGCCGCTATTAAAGTCGGAAAACTACAAATATGGAGAGGTTGTGGAGAGATAGGAAGGCTTATTCAGTATTCGTGGGAAGGTAGAACAGTACAGCCACTGTGGAAGACTGTTTTGCAGTTCCTAAGGAAGTTGAATATAGACTTGCCATGGGATGCGGCAATAGCATTGCTAGGTATAGACACAGAAAACTGAGAGTAGTGACACGAATAGACATCCATACACTGATGTGCATAGCAGTGTTATTCACAATAGCCAAAAGTTAGAAACAACCCAGGTGTCCATCAATGATAAATGAATAAACAAATTGTGGAGTATACACATGATGGAATATTATGCAGCGGTAAGAAGAAATCAAGTCGTGGAACATATGGCAACATGAATGAACCAGGAGGACATTATGTTGAGTGAAAGAAGCCAGACACAAAAGGAAAAATACTGTATGATTGCCCTATTATAAAATAATTATATTATGTGAAATATAAATATAGTATGTGAAAGATGAATATGGGTAGAATTACATATATAAGATTGTTTTTCTTTGAAGTTGAACGAATATAAGTTAATGCGACACAATATTAATATTAGACAAAGAAAAATTATACTAAGTGAAGGAGACCAGACACAGAGTGCTACATATTGTATGATTCCATTTATATAAAACAGAAATATAAATCAATTTATAAAGATGAAAGGAGATTAGTTATTATGTAGGTCTGAGGAAGGAATGCTAAGGGGTGTGGAACCTTTCTTTTTGGAATAATGATATTGTTCTAAAATTTTTGAGATGATGAATGTACAACATTGTGATTACACTAAAAGCCATTGATTATACACTTTGGATAGAATAGCCAGAAACAGCAGCTAAGTACAGTGGGGAAAGCATAGCAAGATTGAGAGGTGAGGAATTTTCTTGTTTGTTAGTTTGTTTTTTTGTTTATTATTATTATTGAAATAATGAGTGTGCTCTAGTAATGATTGAAATGATGAATGCATAGCTATGTGATTATAGCAAATACCATTGGTTGTACACTATGGAT
This sequence comes from Cabassous unicinctus, assembly GCA_029593785.1. Taxonomy (NCBI): domain Eukaryota; kingdom Metazoa; phylum Chordata; class Mammalia; order Cingulata; family Chlamyphoridae; genus Cabassous; species Cabassous unicinctus. The sequence goes on along the minus strand of JAQZBX010081489.1, from coordinate 5,961 downwards.
GAATTTTATGCTTTATTAATATATATCAATAAAATAGTTTTTTTTTTAAGGCTGTTGGGATTTTTATTGGGATTGCGTTGAATCTGTAAGTCAGTTTGAGTAGAATGACATCTTAATGATATTTAGCCTTCCAATCCATGAACACGGAATGTCCTTCCCTTTATTTAAGTCTTCTTCAGTTTCTTTTAGCACTGTTTTGTAGTTTCCTGAATATAGGTTCTTTAGGTCCTTGGTTAAGTTTATTCCTAAATATTTGGTTGTTTTAGTCGCTATTGTAAATAGAATTTTTTTCTGATTTCCTCCTCAGATTGCAGGACAGTAGTGGATAGAAATGCTATTGACTTTTGCATATTAATCTTGTTATCCACCACTTTGCTGAGCTCTATTATTTCTAGTTGCTTTGTTGTGTATTTTTCAGGATTTTAAAGATATAGGATCAGGTCATCAGTGAATAGTGAATGTTTTATTTCTTCCTTTCCTACTTGGATGCCTTTAATTTCTTTGTTTTGCCTAATTGCTCTAGCTAGAAATTCTAGAACAATATTGAATAATAATGTTGACAGTGGGCATCCTTGTTTTGTTCCTGATTTCAGTGGGAAAGCTTTCAGTACTTCACCATTGAGTACAATGATAGCTGTAAGTTTTTCATATATGAACTTTACCATATTGAGAAAGCATCCTTCTATTCGTATCTTTTGTAGTGTTTTTACCAAGAAAGGGTGCTGTATTTTGTCAAATATCTTTTCTGCATCAATTGAGAGGATTATGTGATTTTTCTTCTTCAATTTATCAATGTGGTTTCTTACACTAGCTGATTTTCTTGTGTTGTACCACCCTTGAATACCTGTGATAAAACCCTCTTGAATGTGGTGTATAATATTTTAAGGTGCTTTTGGATTCTGTTTGCAAGGTATTGTGTTGAAGATTTTTGCGTCTATATTCATTAGAGATATTGGTCTGTAACTTTCTTTTTTCATAGTATCGTTATTTGGTTTTGGTAATCGTGAGATGTTGGCTTCATAGGTGAGTTTGATAGCATTCTTTCCTGTTCAATTTCTTAAAGAGTTTGAGCAAGATCAGTATTAGTTCATCTTTGAATGATTGGTAGAATTTACCTGTGAAGCCATTTGGTCCTGGGCTTTTTCCCTTTGGGAGGATTTTTTTTTATAAAGATTTATTTTATTTATTTATTTCTCCCCTCCACCTCGTTGTTTGCACTTGCTGTGTCTGCTTGTCTTCCTTGTTTCTTTAGAAAGCACCAGGAGCCAAACCCAGGACCTCTGGTGTGGGAGGGAGGCGCCTAATCGCTTGAGCCACTTCTACTCCCTGCTTTATTGTGTCTCTCATTATGTTTTTTCTCCCTGTGTCTCTTGTTGCATCATCTTGTGTCAGCTCACTGAGCCTGCCCATCGTGTCAGTTCACTGTCTTATTTAGGAGGTACCAGGAATGTCTGCTCCCTGCTTTGTTGTGTTTCTCATTATGTTTTTCCGTCTTGTGTCTCTTATTGCATCATCTTGTTGTGTCAGCTTGCCACTCCTGCCTGTCATGCCAGTTCACTGTCTTCTTTAGGAGGCACTGGGAACCAAACCAGGGACCTCCTGTGTGTTAGGTGGGAGCTCAGTCACTAGAGTGACATCTGCTTCCCTGATTTGGGAGGTTTTTGATGACTGTTTCAATTTCTTCACTTGTGATTGGTTTGTTGAGGTCTTCTATTTCTTCTAAAGTCAGTATAGATGGCTCATGTATTTCTCAGAATTTGTTCATCTTGTCTACATTTTCTAGTTTTTTTTGCATACAGTTGTTCATAGTATCCTCTTACGATCTCTCTTATTTCTGTGAGGTCAATGGTAATGTCCCCCCTCTCATTTCTTACTTTATTTATTTGTGTCTTCTCTATTTTTTTCTTTTTCAGTCTTGCTAAGCATTTGTCAATTTTGTTGACCTTAAAAAAAGAACCAACTTTTGGTTTTGTCGATTTTCTCTATTGTTTTATTGTTACTGACTTCATTTATTTTTGCTTTGATCTTTACTATTTCTTTACTTCAGCTTGGTTTGGGATTAGTTTGCTATTCTTTTTCTAGTTCTTCCAGTGTGGAGTGAGATCATCAATTTTGGCTCCTTCTTCTTTTTCAATGTAAGCATAGAGGGCTGTAAATTTCCTTTCAGCACTGCCTTTGCAGTCTCCCATAGGTTTTGATATGTTGTGTTCTCGTTTTCATTCATCTCAAGATATTTGCTGAATTCTCTTGTAATTTCTTCTCTGACCCACTGATTGTTTAAGACTATGTTGTTTAATCTCCATATATTTATGAATTTTCTTTTTTTCTGGCTGTTATTGATTTCCAGCTTTATTCATTATGATCAGAGAAAGAGTTTTGTATAATTTCAATATTTTTAAATTTATTGAGACTTGCCTTGTGATCCAACATATGGTCTGTCTTGGAGAAAGATCCATTAGCAGTTGAAAAGAATGTAAATCTTCTTTTTTTGAGGTGCAGGGCCCTATAGATGTCTGTTAGATATAGTTCATTTATCATATTATTCAAGCTCTCTGTTTCTTTATTTATCCTCTTTCCTGATGTTCTATCCAATACTCAGAGTGGTGTACTGAAGCCTCCAACTATTAATGTAGAGATGTCTATTTCTCCCTTCAGCTTTGCCAGTGTGTGCCTTGTGTATCTTGGGGCACTGAGGTTAGGTGCAAAAATATTTAGAATAGTTATTTCTTCTTGTTGAATTGCCCATTTTATTAATATATAATGACCTTCTTCATCTTTTATAACAGTTTTGCATTGAAAATCTCTTTTGTCCAATATTAGTATTGCTATACCAGCTCTTTTTTTGTTACATTTTGAGTGGACTATCTTATTCCAGCCTTTCACTTTTAACCTGGTTATGTCCTTATATCTGAGGCGGGTCTCACATATAGATGGCTCATATTTTTTTATTATCAGTCTGTGTCTTTTGATTGGAAAGTTCAAGCCATTAACATTCACTGTTAATGTTATAACTGTAAAGGCATTACTTCATCCATTTTGACCTTTGGCTTTCTGTTGTCATATTGTACTATAGTCTATCTTTTTTACCCTTTCTAATAATCTTCACTTCCGCACTCTTTTACAAGTCTCTCACCCTTGCTTTTTCCTGTCTTCCAAATCACTAATTCTGTCTTCAAGCAATTCAAATCTGCTCTTTTTGCTTCTAATGTATTTTTAATCTCATCCATTGTGTCTTTCATTTCCATAAGATCTGTTACTTTCCTATGCAGACTTTCAAATTGTCCTTTATGCTCACTTGGTGTCGTCCTAATATCCTTTATCTCTTTAGTTATATATTCTTTCAATTCTTTGTACTGATTCAGGAGAGTTGTGTGATTATCACTGATTAATGGTCTTAAATCCTGTATCTTTTCAGGATATTTTGTATGTTCTTTGGCTGGGCCATCTCTTTCTTTCCTACTATGGCTTGTAATTTTTTGTTGATGTCTAAGCATCTGAATATATTGGTGAATTTACTCTGATGGGCAGTTACTATCTCTTGCCTACTGTTATTTTTCTTCAATTTTGATGGTCATTTCTTCTGCCACTTCCAATATACTTGAATTTTTCCATTTCAGTTATTGAATTTTTCATTTCAATGAAATTAAAGTTTTTCATTGTACTTGTCAGCTCTAGAGTTTGCCTTTGGTTATTCTTTCTAATTTCTATCTCATTATTGAAGTTCTTATTTTGTTCATTTATTGTTGTCCTAATTTCCTTAGTTTTATGCTGATTTTTCCTCTAGTTTATTGATCCTATTTAAAATAAATGATCTAACATATCTGTTTAGTAATTCCAGAGACTGAGCTTTCTCCAGAATAATTTCTATTGATTTTTCCCCCTGTATTGGGGCCAAACATTCCTGTCTACTTAAATATTTTATACATTTTTCTTAAGAACTGAAAATCTGAGTAATATTTTTGATCATCTGCAAAACCTGTTTTCCTACTCCTCTGTCTGCCAGACTAAGAAAATGAATAAAGAAAGTCAAAAGAAAAAAAAAAGGGAAGAGAGAAAGTGTGAGAAAATAAAAAATACCAAAATACAAAACATCTACAAAGAATGAATAAGTACACAAGAAAAAGTTCAATATATAAATAAAATCTACACAAAAAGAAATGATCAGTGATTCAAAATTTTTTGATTTATAAAAAAATTAATCAAAACCAGAAGGAAGGCAGTAATGTAAGATAAGAGGGAAAAGAAAAAGTGTAAGACTTACAAAAAACAATTAGATATATGGCAGAAGTAATTTTGTCTTATCGGTAATTACTTTAAATATAAATAGATTAACCTCTCCAATCATAAGTTAAATTTTGGAAGAATGGATGTAGAAACAGATCCAATTATGTGTTATTTACAAAAGACTTATCTCAGATCCAAAGATACAAATAGGTTGAAAGTGAACAATAGAAAAACATGAAAATAGTAACAAAAAAGATCATGAATTGCTATTTAATACCAAACATATAAACTTCACATCAAACTCTGTTACAGGAGGCAAATAAGGATAATATTTATAAATTGAAAGAATCAATTCAATTTGGTGGGTTAAAGAAGATATTAAAAGGGAAATTAGAAAATACTAACAAATTGATTAAAATCAAGGTAAAACATACCGATTCTCATGGGATGTAATGAAGGCAGTGCTCACAGGAAAATTTATAGCTATGAACATCTATATTAAAATGAGGAAAGATATCAAATTATAACCTAATTTCATATCTTGAGGATTTAGTAAAAGAAAAGGAAAGTAAGGCCAAAGTTAGCGAAAGAAGAAAGTAATTATGACTAAAGCAGAGATAAATGAAATAGAGATTAGAAAAACAACTGAGAAAGTAAGCAAAATAAAAAGTAGGTCTTTTTTAAAGCGTCAATAAAGTGAGAAATCTGCAGCTAGATGGACAAGAAAAAAAGATAAGGGATGCAAGTAACTAAAATTAGAATTAAAATAGTGATATCACTACTGACCTTACAGAAAAAAACAGGATTACAGAAGTATACCATGAAAAGAAATAAAGAGCCCAAGGAAAAATTGTGAGTTGCTCACCTCTGTAGCTGGAAATGGCAGGCAGCTAAGCCCCACCCTCAAGACAAATAACCTCCAGGGACCTCCTGGCCTTCACCAGCCAGCTCAGTGGGAGTGAGCATTCCCTGGAAGGAAGAGGTATCTGGTGAAGGGTGGAAAGTGATTTCCTTTCTGTGGGTTTGGACAACTGAACACCCTTTAATTCTCAGAGAAGATACCAGCCAGCACTGAGGTGACCCCAGGGAGAGGGGAGGGGGGAATCTGATCAAGCAGGCTGTTACACTCAGCCACCCTGGGAGAGAAGAACTTGGTCAGGGATGGGGCAGAGACAGTCAACTGACTAGCTCAGCCACTGAAAACTATTAAAAGTCCAACTTGCCTAAGGGAAACAGGGGCAGGAAGTGCTCAATAAGCTTTCCAAATCCCATTTACCATGTAGAGATGCTGTAGTACAGTGGGGGGATTCCTGCCTTGTATGCAGAAGGTTGCTAAATCGAACCCTGGTAAGGCATGCACCTAGTATCTTATGATAGGGAGCTTATAGATGATGAGTTCCTACTGTTTTGTTTTATGTTTTTGGATTTTTTTCTTTCTTTTTCCTTTATTTTATTCACTAAACCTGGACACATCATCTGCAAAGAGCAGGCTGCAGGGTGATTAATTGATGAGCACTGGCAGCCTGAGAAGGTATTTAGGGGCCTAAGAGGGAAGGCTGTTTTTCCTGGGTTGCTTCTTTTTGCTGTTTTGTTTCTTGTTTGTTGTTTTCCTTTTCTTTTTATTCTTTTACTTATTTTTTCAACCTACTTTATTTCTTTTCTTTCCTTCAGTTTTCTGTCTTCTGACTTCTGTTGCTATTCTTCCATTCCACCACTTTTTGTTTGTTCTTCATTTTT
>JAQZBX010081488.1:0-13668 GCA_029593785.1 Cabassous unicinctus | reverse complement strand
AGTATTATCCATGAATCCACTTGGGTGTACAATTCCTGACATTCACATGATTTTTAAACAATTCTGTATTACACAGACATATTAAACCAATATCTTTTTTTACCCAAAGTGTACATTCCCTGGTCTTTGGTATTTTCACAGTTGTGTGTACTCTTCTCTCAATCATTATTAAACTTTTTCAATAGCTCTATATTAATTATAAAAAATAAAGAAAAACAAGAAGAAAAAGAAGAAATTATTCACCTCTCAATCCATTTGTTGACAAAGACATACATAGGTGTTTTTCTGGCTGTCCTGGCACAAATTTTTTTGGTTTACCTATCAGTTTTACTGGTATGTGATCTCATACTTCATCATGTGGTCAAAGTGAACAATGAATGGATTTTTAAAGCTGTAGAAAAGGACTTTATTTTAAAATTATGAACTGAAGTGGATATTAGAGTGAAAGAAAATGTTAATTTTAAAAGGCAGTGTAGTGAAATCCATATTTCAGAGGAGATCTTTTTCCATGATTTCACTATTGTTGACTAAATGTATAGAAGGCTCTGGCTTTTGTTTCAAGGAAACCATTCCTGATTTTCTGGACATCATTGTGCTGTTCTCAAGTGCAGAGATATTGTGATGCAGGTATCCATGTATAAGTGCCAGATCTTATGACATATGGTAATTTTTAGGAAGTATTGGAAATAAATCAAACTTTTACATACAAAGAAACTGAATCCACATATACACAAATGAAAACACTGGAAATCAGAGTTCAAATTGATCCCATCCTCCAAATTTCTTCTATGGCTTATGAAGGACCTTGCCAACACCAAGAAGAGAAAAAGGGACTTGTAGGGTGCAGAAGATGATAAAAAGTGCCTCAAATGTTTACAAGATATCATGGGGGAGAGGAATGGTTCATAAAAGTCAAGGACCTAATCCATTAAGCAGAGTGTACCACCCTCCATTCTATGCACACATGAATATAGACTCCAAAAATGAATAAAAACCAAAGGAACACCCCTTTAGAGAAAAAGATAATTCCAGATCTTCATGTTTGACTCTCACCACCCTCTTTCTCTTAATATATTTTCAGGATGGATATCAGTTATACATGAACATACATAAACCTGAAGTCTAGAGGATAAATCATGACCGTAGAACCTAAATCAGCATAACACATTACAGGGAACCCATACAGCCATTTTCAGCAATAATTTGCATTTTTAAACATTTTGTCAACTTAGCCAGTGCACATTTGAAACATTACGAATAACTGTAATCCATGAATTGACTTGAGTGTACAATTCCTGATAACCCCACTATTTTTAAAATGAATCTGTTTTATTGAGACTCACTAAACAAATACCCTGTGTATCAAATGTGCACATTCCCTGGTGTTTGGTATATTCACAGAGGTGTGCATTCATCACTTCAATCATTAATAAAACTTTCTATATCACAATAATATTTATAATAAATTAAGAAAAACCAGAAAAACAAACAAGAAATTATTCATTTCTCAATCACTTTGTTGTTGACACTGTAATGCATAGGTGGTTTTCTGGCCATTCTTGTGAATTTTTTTTGTTTATCTATCAGTTTTATTGATATATGTTCGCATACAACATCATGTGGTAAAAGCATGGAATGAATAGCTTTTTTAAAGCTTTTGAATGTCTTCATTTTAAAAGTGTGAACTAAAATGCATATTAGATTGAAAGACAATGTCAATTTTTAAAGAGAGTGCAAGATTAAGTTAGATGTAATATAATCATTGGTAAGAAAGAGATGGTATGCCAAAAAAAATAATTAATCTGAAGAAACGAAAATAAATTACAACAAATTTTAATTATTATATTCCCTATAGATAACATGGATAATATAATCTCTAGGAATGAAATAAGTTTTTGTTTTACCTTGCAATCTCCATTGAGGCATTCATTCTTTCTGAGTAAAAAAGGTCCCCTTTGGAAGTTGAATATATCTCATTTCCTAAATTACCTCAGATAACAAGATCACAAGAAAACCATAATATTTCCAACCAGAGATCCTCAGAGCAAAAGAATCGAAGGGCAGAGGAAGAAATTAAAATAGATTTAGAAAGTAGTGCCATCTCAGTGAAGAGACAACATTATCAAAAGTCACCAGACACCACAAATGCCCCAACTTAGGGCAATGGAATACCTTTCCATGTAACATGAAATTGAAATTTTTCACTGGATTCCAAAAGGACTCCATGGGTTGGAGCCTCGCAGACTAAAATCATGGTCATCCTGCCATTGGTGACCCAGAAAAAATGGCTATGAGGCGGTTGCTAGAAATTGTCCAGGCTTGTCTTTGTTCTACTCCTCAAAAGCAGGACCTTAGCTGTGTTTAGGTCCAAAAACTCAGCAGACTATTAATTTGGAGCATGGGGCCATGGATAATGGGCTTTTGAAAAAGATAGCAGCAGGAAATTAGGCACTGCTAAAACTAGAAAAGTAATAGGAGAACAATGGAATCCTGGAAAAAGAAACCAAGCTCTAAATCTCTTTTGCAATGTGGTGCAGTGTTGGTCAAATATTAGAAGTGAAAGTAAAAATCCACTAGCCAACTCAGGATTATGTGGAAAAAATTAAAACACAAGAATCTTCAATATAGACACAGCATATACAACCAACTGTCCAGACGTGTTAGAGTCAGGGTATGAAAGTGTGTTTTAAACCTAAAGTATGGTCACTGGCTGGTGGGGAAAATGTCATGATATTTTATAATGATGTCAAAGAAATATTCCACCACATGTGGTGTGAGGCTGGAGTAAAGTGGTTTGAGTATTCTGACGGGCTGCAAAAAAGTTTTTCTTACTTCACAGTTTCTGTTAAGTAATATATATTAAGAAAAAAAGAATTTTGGCAATAAGAGGTGAAAATTACATATAATTCAGATTAGGACAACGATATTCCCTTATACATCATTTTGGTGTATTTAAAATTTAGAAAAAAAATTCATGTCCTCGGTAAAACACAGATATTAAAAGAATGGTTAATTATCTGTTTTTCTCTATTAATAAATCTTTACTTAGATAGAATTCTCCCATGTACCTGGTCCAGGCTAATTGGAAATGAAAGGTATTCACACTTATAAATTGTAAGCTCTTAAAATAAGAGGTTTCAAATAGGAGAGTTAGTGTGGCAGGTATACTTTACATAAATTTTTGGACAAGATTTTCTTCCTAATAATTATTAAAATAATATTAAACTACTCTAACCTGGAGAAAAATAATGGGAGGACAAGGATTTCTTCTAAGTAATTCCACAATTTTTGAATAATCACAATTTTAAATTGATAATTTAGAGGAGATCTTTATCCATGATTTCATGATTGTTTGCTGAATGTTTAGAAGGCTTCAGATATTTTTCAAGGAAACAATTCCTGAGTTTCTGGACACTACTGGGCTGTTCCTGAGTGCAGAGAGATTGTGATGCAGGTATGCACATATATATACCTGCTCTTATGTCATATTGTAATTTTTTAAAAAAATATTGGAAATAAAATCAAACTCATTCTTACAAAAAACAGAATCAACATTTACACAAATGAAAACCCAGGAACTCAGAACACAAATATCTCCCAGCCTCCAAATTTCTCCTACAGGTTAGGAGCGACTTTGCCAACACCGAGAAGAGAAAAAGGAACTTGTACGGTCCAAGAGGTATAAAAGAGTGACTCAGGGGTTTAAAAGATATCATGGGTGAAAGGAATGATTCATAAAAGCCAAGGACCTAATCCATCAAGCAGAGTGTATCACCCTCCATTCTATGCACATGTGATTATAGCCTCCCACAGTGAAGAAACACAAAAGGAAGACCACTTTAAAAAATAGGTAATTCCAAGGCTTCATATTTGTCTCTCACCACCCTCTTCCTCTTAATATAAATTTTTAGTGATGCATATCAGTCATACCTGAACATTCATAAACATGAAGTCCAGAGCAGAAATCAGGACCTTAGAAAATAAAGGGGCATAACATATTACAGTGGTCCCATATCCTATAGAAGCTTGAATTGTGATTCATTTTTAAAAATTGGCCAGAGCATTTCTGAAACATGACTAATAACTATTATCCATGGCTTAAATTGTGTGTACAAATCCTGATATCCCCACGTTTTTTTTAAATTATCAGTTTTATTGAGACATATTAAACCAATATCTTTTTAATCCAATGTTTACATTCCGTGGTCCTTGTTATATTCATAGTGCAGTACATTAATCTGTACAAGCATTATTAAACCGTTTCAAAGGTCTATAATAATTATAGTAAATAAAGAAATACCAGAAGAAATAAGAAATTATTCACCTCTCAATGAATTTGTTGAAACTGACCTACATAGGTGAATTTCTGCATCTCCTTGAACAACTTTTTTTGTTTATCAATCAGGTTATTTATACAGAATACCATACTACATCATGTGGAAAAAGCGAACAATGAATGGATTTTTAAAAGTTGCTTAAAAGGTCTTTATTTTAAAATTATGAACGGAAACAGATAATAGCTGTTGAAATTTCTTTATTTTAAAATTATGAACTGAAACCAACAGTAGATTGAAAGAAAATGCTAATTTTTAATGGCCTAGTCGGAAAATCGATAATTCTCAGGAGATCTTTTACATGATTTCATGAGGCTTTACTGAATGTTTAGAAGGCTCTGGATTTTGTTTCAAGGTAACCATTCCTGATTTTCTGGACATCATTTGGGTGTTCTCGATTGCAGATAGCTTGTGATGCATGTATTCATATATAAATACCTTCTCTTCTCACATATTGTAAATTTTAAAAAGTATTGGAAAGAAAAACAAACTAATTCTTACAAACGAAACAGAATAAACATATATACAAATGAAAACCCAGGAACTCAGAGTCCAAATAGCTCCCAGCCCCCAATTTCTCCTATGGCTTATGAAGGATCTTATCAACACCCAGAAGAGAAAAAGGGAATTTTAGGGTCCACCAAGGGAGAAGGAGTGAATCATATGTTTATATGACATCATGGGGGAGAACAATGGTTCATAAAAGTCAAGGACCTAATCTCTCAAGCAACGTGTAAACCCCTCCATTCTATGGACGTGTGATTGTAGCTTCCAACAATGAAGAAGCACAAAAGGATGACCACTTTACAGAAGTAGATAATTCCAAAATTTCATATTTGTCTCTCACCACCCTCTTCGTCTTAATATATAGTTTTAGTGATGAATATCAATCATACATGAAAATACATAAACTTGAAGTATAGAGCAGAAATCAGGTCTTTAAAAAATAAAGGGGCATAAAACTTAGTCTGGTCCCATACACACATCACCAGCAGAAAATTGACTTGTGATTCATTTTTAAAAATTGGCCAGAGCATTTCTGAAACATGACTAATAACTCTTATCCATGTCTACACTTGTTTGTACAATTCCTGACATCCCCATGATTTTAAAACAAATCTGTTTTTTGAGACATTTTAAACCAAAATCTTTTTATTCCAATGTGTACATTCCCTTGTCCTTGGTACATTCATAGCAGTGTGTATTCATCTCTTCAATCATTATTAGACTTTTTCAATAGCTTTATATCAATTATAATAAATAAAGAAATACCAGAAGAATAAAGAAAAAAATTATTGACCTCTCAATCCACTTGTTGACACTCACATGCAGAGGTGTTTTTCTTTCTGTCCTTGAACAATTTTTTTTGGTTTATCTATCACCTTTATTGATTGTTGATCCCATCCTACATCATGTGGACAAAGTGAACAATGAATGGCTTTTTTAAAGCTTTTGAAATGGTCTTTATTATGAAATTATTAACTGAAGCAGATATTAGTATGAAAGATAATGTTAATTTTTAAAGGGACTGTTGGTTAGGTTATATTTAATATAATCAATGATAAGAAAGAGATGATATGGCACAACACATACAAAGGAAAATACTTAGTTCGATGTTCAGGAAATAAATTATAACATAATTCTAATTACTATATTCCCCATAAAATACTTTGACATTATAATCTCTAGGAATGAGATAAATTTTTGTTTTATCATGCAATTTCTATTGAGGCATTCATTCTTTCTGAGTAAAATTGTCCTCTTTGGAAATTGCACACACATCATTGGCCTAAATTATCACATGTAACAAGATCTCTAGAAAAAACATAGTATTTGCAAAAAGTGATCCTCAGAACAATGGAATCCAAGGGTGGATGGAGAAATTAGAATAGAATGAGAAAATATTTTCATCTCAATGAAGACCCAACATTTTCAAAGGCCACCAGACACCAGATACATCCCAGGTTAGGGCAATGGATAACCTTTCCATGTAACATAAAATCAATATTTTGCACTGGATTCCAAAAGGACTCATAGGGGTGGAGCCTGGTAGACTAAAATAATTGTCATCCTTCCATTGCTGACCCAGGAAAAATGTCCAGTTGTTGGTTGCAAGAAACTGGCATGGCTTGTCTTCTTTCTGCTCCTACAAAGCAGGGATCTTAGCGGGATGCGGGACCAAAAATTCTGCAGACTAATTTGCACCTTGGGGCCATGGAGACTGGGCTTTTGAAATAGACAGCAGGATAGAAATAGAAAGAGAATATCAATTTTAAAAGGAACTGCAAGATTAAATTTGATTTAATACAATAAATTATAAGAAAGAGATACTATGGCACAAACATCTATAAAGGAAAGTAGTTTGAAGTAAGGAAAATAAATTACAACAAAATTTTCATTATTATATTCCCTAGAGATACTTGGATATTATAATCTCTGGGGATGAAATAAATTTATGTTTTACCTTGCAATTTCCATTGAGGTATTCATTCTTTCTTAGTAAAAAAGGCCTCTTTGGAAATTGCACACATCTCATTTCCTAAATTACCTCACAAGAAAAGATCACTTGGAAGACCATAGTATTTCCAACCAGTGATCCTCAGAGCAATGGAATCCAAGGGCAGGGGAAGAAATTAGAATGAGAAAGAAGTGCCATCTGAATGAAGAGTCAACATTATCAAAAGTCACCAGACACCACATATTCCCAACTTAAGGCAATGGATAAATTTTCAGGTAACATGAAATTGAACTTTTTCACTCGATTACAAAAGGGCTCCCAGAGGTGGAGTTTGGCACACTAATTTCACGGTCATCCTGCCATTGAAGACCCAGGAATAATAGCCACTATGCAGTTCCTAGCAAATAGCTTGTCATTTCTCCTTTCTGCTTCTTCAAATCAGGGACCTCAGATGGGTGCAGGACAAATAATTCTGCAGACTAATTATTTGGAGATTGGCAGCATGGAGAACAGCCTGTTTCGAAAACATAGCAGCAGGAGAGAAGGCACTGCTAAATATAGAAAAGAAAGAGGAGAACAATGGAATCCTGGAAGAAAGAAACCAAGCTCTAATTCTCTTTTGCAGTATGGTGCAGTGGTGTTTGAAAGTAGAAGCGGAAGAAAAAATCCACTAGCCAAATCAGGGCTTTGTGGAAAAAATTAAAACAAAACAGTCCTCAATACAGACACACTGTATATAACCAACTGTCAACTGAAGTTGAAGATAGAGTATTAAAATGTATTTTAATCATAAAGAATGGTCACTGCTTAGTGGAAACAATGCCATGATATTTTATTATGATCTGTAAGAAATATTACACCACATTTCCTGTGAACCTGGAGGAAAGTGGTTTGACTATTCTGAACGACTGCCTAAATATTTTTCCTAGTTTACATATTCTCTAAAGAAATACATATTAAGAAAAACAAGAATGTGGCCAATTGGAGGTGAAAATTCGATGTAATTCAGATTAGAAGAATGATATTCCTTCATACACCCATTTAGTGTATTTAAAATTAAGAAAAAAAAATTTTAAGGTCTCGGTAAAATACAGATTTTAAAAGAATGGATAACTAAATATTTTGTTCCAAAAATAAATCTTTAATTAGACAGAAAAATTTTTTCCTCATACCCTTTCCAGGCTATTTGGAAATGAAAGGTTTTACCGCTTATGAATAGAAAATTCTTTAAAAATAAGTGACTTCAAAGGGAAGAGTTCCTGTGGCATACAAATTTTACATACATTTTTGGACTAGATTTTCTTCCTAATAATAATTTAAGTAATATTAAACCACACTAACTTGGATAATAATAATGGGAGGTCAAGAAATGCTTTTCAGTGTTTCCTCCATTTTTGAATGTTTGCAATTTTAAATCGATATTTTAGAGGAGATCTTTTTCCATGACTTCATGATTGTTTTCTGAATGTTTAGAAATTCTCAGTTTTGTTTCAATGAAAGCATTCCTGATTTTCTGGACATCTTTGGCCTGTTCTCGAGTGCAGAGAGATTGTGATGCATGTCCATATCTAAATAATTGCTCTAATGACATTGCAATTTTTAAGAAAGTATTGTAAATAAAATCAAACTCATTCTTGCAAATAAACAGAATCCACATATACACAAATGAAAACACAAGAACTCAGAGTATAAACAGCTCTCAAATTCCAAATTTCTCCTAAGGTTTGTGAAATTCCCTGCCAACACCGAGAAGAGAAAAACACACTGGTAGGGGCCACAAGTTGACAAAGAGTGACTTAACGTACATAAGTTATCAAGGGGTAGAAGAATTGTTCACAAAAGTCAAGGACTGAAACCATGAAGCAGAGTGTATCACCATCCATTTTATGCACAAGTGATTATACCCTCCCACAATGAAGAAAAACAAAAGGCAGAGTACTTTACAGAAAGAGGTAATTCCAAAACATCATGTTTAACTCCCACCACTCTCTTTCTTTTAATATATATTATTAGTAATGCATACCAGTCGTACAATAACAGACATAAACTTGAAGTCTAGAGCAGAAACCAGGACCTCAGAAAATAATGGGGCATAACACCTTACAGAGGTCCAAAACACACATCTCAAGCAGAAACTGGAATTGTGAATCATTTTCACAAATTGGACACAGCATCTTTGAAACACCACTAATAAGTATTAACCATAGTTGAACTTGAGTGTACAATACCTGACATAACCACAATTTGTAAACCATATCTGTTTTATTGATACATATTAAGCAAATATCTTATATATCCAATGTCTACATTCACTGGTCCGTGGTATATTCACAGAAATGTGCATTCATGTGTTCAATCATTATTAAACCTTTTCAATAATTATTAAAACTTTTAAATAGCTCTTTAATTATTTTAATAAATAAAGGAAAACAAGAAGAATAAATAAGAAATTATTCAACTCTCAATCCATTTGTTGAAGCTGACATGGATAGGAGTTTTTCTCGCTGTCCTTGAACAACTTTTATTTTATCTCTCAGTTTTATTGATATGTGACCCCATAATACATCATGTGGACAAACAAAAAATGGACGTTTTTTTAAAAGCTGTTGAAAAGACCTTTATTTAAAATTATGAACTGAAACGAATATTAGATAGGAAGAAAATGTTAATTTACAAGGGAGTGTGGGTGAAACAATAATTCAGAGAAGATCTTTATCCATGATTTCACTATTGTTCACTGAATGTTTAGAAGGCTCCAGATTTTGTTTCAAGGAAACCATTCCTGATTTTCTGGACATCATTGGGATGTTCTCAAGTGCAGAGAGATTGTGATGCAGGTATCCCTATACAAATACCTATACATATGACATACTGTAATTTTTTATAAAATATTGGAAATAAAATCAAACTCATTCTTACAAAGAAACAGAATACACATAAAAATAAATGAAAACCAAGGAACTCTGAGTACAAATAACTCCCAACCTCCAAATTTATCCTATGGCTTATGAAGGATGTTGCAAATACCCAGAAGAGAAAAAGGGACTTGTAGGGTTCCCAAGGTGACAGAGTGACTCAATTGTTTACAAGATATCATGGGGGAGAGGAATGGTTCATAAAAGTCAAGGACCTAATCCATCAAGCAGAGTATACCCCTCTCAATCCTATGCACACAAGACTATAGCCTCCACCAAAGAGGAAACAAAAAAGGAAGGCCACTTTAGAGAAATAGGTAACCAAAGCTTCATATTGGTCTCTCAAAACCCTCTTACTCTTAATATATATTTTTAGTGATGCATATCAATGATACATGAACACACATAAACTTGAAGTTTAGAGCAGAAATCATGACCTTAGAAAATAAAGCCCTATAACCACTTACAGGAGTCCCATACAAACACATCCAGCAGAAACTTGAATTGTGATTCATTTTTAACAATTGGCCAGAACATTTCTGAAACATGATTAATAACAATTTTCCATGGTTCAATGTAGGTGTACAATTCCTGACATCTGCATGATTTTTAAACAAATATGTATTATTGAGACATATTAAACCAATATCTTTCTTATCCAATGTGTACATTCCCTGTTCCTTGGTATATTCACAATGGTGTACATTCATCTCTTCAATTATTATTAAACATTTTCAATAGCTCTATAATATTTATAATAAATAAAGAAATACCAGAAGGATAAAGAAGAAATTATTTTCCTCTCAATCCTTTTATTGACACTGACATACAAAGGGGTTTTTCTGGCTGTCTTAAACAACTTTTTTGTTTATGTAATTGATTTATTGATATGTGATCCCATACTACATCATTTGGACAAACTGAGCAATGAATGCCATTTTTAAAGATGTTGAAATAGCCTTTAATTTAAAATTTTGAAATGAAATGGATATTAGATTGAAAGAAAATGTAAATTTTAAAAGGTAGTGTAGGTTAATCGGTAATTCTGAGGAGATATTTTTCCATGATTTCACGATTGTTTAATGAATATTTAAAAGACCCCGGATTGATTTTTTCAATCAACAAGATATCATTTAATCATCTTGAGAAAGTTAAATGTTGCAACCATTATATAGGTAATTGATATTTTTCTGTAATCAAGAAATTATTCCTGTCATATGAAACCTTAAATCTAGCAATGATTATATGCCCAATATAATTTTTTTTATTTTATATATATATATTTTTTAAAGCTGCTTAGATTACCTAATTATTACTCAGAAATTACAAGGATTCCCATGTTCCCCACCTCCCACACCTCCCACAACATCCCATACCAACATCCTTCATCAGTGTGGGACATCACCCGCAATGGATATACACATCCTGGGGCTTTGCCACCAAGCATAGACCACATTTCACACCATAGATCACCCTCTCTCCCACACAGTTCTGTGTGGTATATGCTGATGTAAAATGGCCTACATGTGTTGCCACAATGCCACTCATGACAACCCCCAAGTCCCAAAAAAGCCCCTGTATTTTGACTGCCTCTGCCCTCCCTGCCCCAAAAATGTCCAGTGGCCACTGTCTCCACCTCACTGTTACAATTTCTTCCATTGCTTGAATCACAATATATGACAGAACACCACAAAGTCCATTCTAGTCCATAGCTCTTCCCCCAATCCTGGGGGTTTTGGGATGGTGATGTCCACTCCACTTCCAAGTGAGAGGAGGTTTATATTCCATGGATACGGTTGATGGGATTATCCTACCTGCAGCTGCAGGCCCCCTCCGTTCCCTGGGATGGCCGTTGCCCATAGTCGTCTCCTCGCCAGGTGACTTGGATGAGTCCATTGAGCTATAGGGTAGGGGTTGCAGCTGCACCGAGATTGCAGGCACAGCTGGCACATAGGTAGGCCTGAGGCTCCAGTCTCTGCAGGTACACCTAAAAACTCAAGCATCACATATAGGCTTGAGTAGAAGGGACTAAGGGACCATGTGTAGGGAGGACTTATTTGAGTCTGACTCTGTCACTCTCAGGAGCACAGATTTCAAAGAGGAGCCCACTAATAAGGCATCAATCTCTAGGGCTACCCCCACTTATATAGGACCTGGGTGTCTCCAGAGCCCTCAGGAGCCCCTCTGTATGGGGTGACATCCACCCTGGTGTTCTATGAGATCCTACTAAGGTATGCATAAGCATTACCTATGGGATGAACTCCCGACTCTCTTTGAAGTCTCTTAGCCACATAAACTCATTTTAAGGAAACCATTCCTGATTTTCTGGACATCATTGGGTAGTTCTCGAGTGCAGAGAGATTGTGATGCAGGTATCCATATATA
Source organism: Cabassous unicinctus (assembly GCA_029593785.1). Taxonomy (NCBI): domain Eukaryota; kingdom Metazoa; phylum Chordata; class Mammalia; order Cingulata; family Chlamyphoridae; genus Cabassous; species Cabassous unicinctus. The sequence continues at coordinate 1,576 of JAQZBX010081488.1, read as the reverse complement.
AATACCTGCTCTTATTACATATTGTAATTCTTTAGAAAGTGTGGAAATAAAATCAATCTCACCCTTACAGCATCCACTTATACACAAATTAAAACCCATAAGCTCAGAGTGCAAATAGCTCCCAGGCTTCAAATTTCTCCTATGGGTTATAAATGTCCTTGCCAAAACCCAGAAGAGAAAAAGGGACTTGTAGGGTCCACAAGGTGAGAAAGAGTGCCTCACATGATTACAAGATATCATGGGGGAGAAGAATGATTCATAAAAGTCAAGGATCTTACCATCAAGAATAGTGTACCGTCCTCCATTCTATGCATGCGTGATTATAGCCTCCAACAATGAAGAAACACAAAAGGAAGACCAATTTAGAGAAATACATAATTCCAAAGCTTCATATTTTTCTCTCACCACCCAATTTCTCTTATTATATATTCTTAGTGAAACATATCAGTCATACATGACCATACATAAACTTGAAGGCTAGAGCAGAAATCACAACCTTAGAAAATAATGGGGCAAAACACCTAACAGTTTTCCCATACACACATCTCCAGTGGAAACTTGAATTGTGATTCATTTCTAGAAATTGGCCAGAATACTTCTGAAACAGGAGTCATAACTATTATCTATGGCTCCACTTGGGTATACAATTGCTGACATGTGCACGAATTTGAAAACAAATCTGTTTTATTGAAACATATTAAACCAAAACCTTTTTTACCCAATGTGTACATTCCCTGGTCCTTGGTATATTCACAGTTGTGTGCATTCATCTCTTCAATCATTATTAACCTTTTCAATAGCTCTATAATAATTATAATAAATAAAGAAAAACCAGAAGAATAAAGAAGAAATTATTCACCTCTCAATCCATTTGTTGAGACTGACATACATAGGTGTTTTTCTGGCTGTAGTTGAACAGTTTTTTTTTTGTTATATATCAGTTTTATTGATATGTTATCCCATATTACATCATGTGGACAAAGTAAACAATGAATGGCTTTTTAAAAGCTGTTGAAATGGTCTTTATTTTAAAATTAAGATCTGAAAAGGATATTAGATTGAAAGAAAATGTAATTTTAAAAGGAAGTGTACGTAATTCGATTATTCTGAGGGGATGTTTTTTCCATGACTTCGTGATGGTTTACTGAATGTTAAGAAGGCTCCAGATTTTGTTTCAAAGAAACCATTCCTGATTTTCTGGACAACATTGTGTTATTTTAGAGTGCAGAGAGATTGTGATGCCGGCATCCACATATAAATGCTTGCTCTTATGACATATTGCAATTATTAGTTTGTATTGGAAATAAAAACAAACTTACTCTTACAAAGAAACAGAATCCATGAATACACAAATGAAAAATCAGGAACTCAGAGTACAAATAGCTCCAGGTCTCCAAATTTTCCTTGAGGTTTAGGAAGGACTTACCAAAACCCAGAAGGCAAAAAGGGACTTGTAGTGTCCACAAGGTGAACAAGAGTGACTCAAAGGTATACAAGATATCATTGTGGAGTGGAATTGTTCATAAATGTCAAGGACCTAATCCATCAAGCAGAGTGCACCACCCTAGATTCTACG
>JAQZBX010081487.1:0-13668 GCA_029593785.1 Cabassous unicinctus | reverse complement strand
CTCAGACATCCCATGTTTAAGACTCTGTTCCTCAAGAACCACTCCCGTTACCAAGCTGTGTTAATCAGTGTTCTCTCAGGAAACAGAATCAACAGGAGATATCTGTCGATAATATGAGATTTTAAGAGAGTCTTTCATGCAACCGTGGGGATGCACAAGTCCAGGTTCCACAGGCAGGCTGCAAACCAGTGGCTCCAATGAAAGTCCAATGAAGGGTTGTTGATGAGTTTCTGGGAGAAGTTGCCTGTGCAACGATGAGTTGGGAAATTCTCTCTGAATGTTGAAATCACTTTCCCTTTTAAGTCATTCAACTGATTGGATAAAAGCGCCACCCATTGATGATGTAGTCTCCCTGATTGATGCAGATGTAATCAGCCATCCATGCAGTAAACTCACTGGTGATTGAAGTCCATAAGTGCTCTTGTATTACAATTAGCCCAGTGCTTGCTGGAACAAACACGTGGACACAATTACCTGGCCGAGTTGTCACATTAGCCTAACCATCACAATGTTCAATAAGAATTGTTCCAATTCTCACAACTTCCTTGGAGGTCTGGGACTAGGTCTTGGATATGCAAGAGAAGGAGACCAGGCATACAGTGGAGTGGCCATATGGCCTCCTGTAGGGTGGAACACTAAGCCTGATAAGCCATTATCTGTGACTTTCATTTGAGTCCCACTCTTGTCCTGTCGATAGCTCTACTCTGTCTATATCCTTATGGATACTTCGACCCTTGCTGGAAAGGTTGAGCAAAGCTCCCAGTAAGTTAAGGAGTTGGGTCTCCCTGTAAGAAAATTGTTTACTACTTGTTGTCAAAGGAATGCCTCCTTAGGTTTGGAGATGAACTCTGGGTCTCTTTTACCTAAATGCTCAAATAAATGTACTCATTGCATCATCTCAATCTTTTAAAATATCAATTGGTTTACATTAAGGCATCTGCCTTGGCAGGTACAACCACTATGGCAGATGTGTCTTTTTTTTTCTTTCTTATGTTATAAGTATTTCAGAAAATAGGGGAAGGGCTCATAATCTTTAGTGATATCAGTCAATTGCTTTAGTTTCTTGAATGAAGAGTGCCAATCAAGATCCAAACTTAACAGTCAGCAACCAATCTGCTTTTTTGCCTATTTCCCTTAAACAAAATATTTGAAAATGTTTTGAATCTTGAATCAAATAAAATTTTCAGTTTTAGTTTTCAATTTGGGATCCGTATTTGGAGTCCTGTTTGCTGTTATGTGTGGTGATGTGGAACATATGTGTTTCCTATAGAATAAACACATAGGCAACTGTTTCCCTCTAGGGATTCCCAATCAATCTCAAATGGGTTGGACTTTGTTTTAATTAGTGTGATACTCGTGGGACCATTGGTCTTAGCCTCACATGGTAGGAGTCCAACATTGGGTCTTTGTCATGCTGCTAATCAGCAGCACTCAGTAGGTTCCATGAACATTTCATTGGGGTCTTACATTTCTTAATGAACTTAAAAACATACTCTGATTTATTAGAGGGTGCTGGCACAATATACTCAAGACTTTTTTTTCACGCAAAAATTCTTTAGCTATCTCACACCAGGAGTTAGAGACTCTCTATCCCATTGGGTCGGGGAACCAAGAGCAAGAGCAGTGGAGAAGGTAGCAAAATAAAGATTATAAACTCTTTTGATTGCAGGGTGCCATGATGCCTCCTGCTGTGGGGGTGCCCCAAGCTAGTAGTGTTAAGACCCATATAAATGGTCCACAGACTCACTGCTTGGAATTTCCCATGGCAGTATCTCAGCTGCTGTGGACCAGGTGCTGAGGGGTCTAGCACACACAACCCCTTTTGTCCCACAGGCTTTGAACACAGCCAATTCACTCACTAGTCACAGCTTCATGTGAGGAATGGCAATCTCCTGCCTTATGTAACAACAGTTTTTCAATGATGCAGTGTTGGGTGTCATACAATGCCAGTTGTTTCCATTGGGGGAGCATTGGAAACCACAGGGTTTTTACGCTCTTGCCATTTTCGGGTTGGCTGTTAGCAGATTCTAGGGAAAACAGAGTTCTATAGGACCAATGATTTGGGGTGAGAACTCTAGGCAACACCCCACAGAGAAAACAGGCAGCAGAACAAAATAGAATGGATGTAAGTCAACAAGCCTTGAGCCCTACCTACCCAGGTAGTGTTAGCTCTCTAAGAGAGCCAGTTTGTAAGCTGAGAGCATCTAAAGGATTATGCTTCATTTCCCATAGTTTTGACCTACACACCCTACTCTCTGTGATTCTTGTTTCAAAGTAGGGTGGATTTTCTATCTGGATCTGGGTGGAGGTCAGTTATACAATAAAGATAAATGGAATGCAAATATTCTCACTGACCTGATTTTGTGATAATCAGGGTAGGCTAAACATTCGCTATATTAGAAACCATACATGTGTCCCCAGACCTAGTTTTTCTCCCTAGGTCTGATTTTTAAAAAGCTGGTGACAAACTAAGCCTGATTTATTACATGACCATCCTGTATGGAAAAAGACTGTAACTTTGGGTATCTTTGGTCAACCTCAAGAGATATAGCAGGGGGACAGATGTGGCTCGGGTCGTTGGGCATCCATCTCCCATATGGAGGGACCTGGGTTTGACCCCTGGGACCTCCCAGTTAAAATTGAAAAAAAGAAATATATAGAAGGCATGTGGGTCACCAGGCCCCATGCACGGGTGCACTGCCCGGCCCCACAAACGGGTGAGCCACCAGACCCTGTGCATAGGTGCACCTCCAGGCCCTGCTAGTATGTGAGCTGCCAGGCCCCATGTGTGGGTGCACCACCAGGCCCCATGTGCAGGTGAGACACCAGGCCCCAGAAGCCACACAGCAAGATGACATAACAGGAGAGTGACAGAGGGGAAAGCCAAGATGAGATGCACTGAAAACCAGGAATTGAGCTGACAGAGGCAGTAGGACACCTCTCTCCCACATCAGAGATTCTGAGGCTTGAATCCCAGTGAAGACAGGAGAAGAGAGATGAGAAGAGAGAGCAGGAAATGGACACAGAGAGTAGCTCAGTGAATGGACATAGAAACAGCAAAAATGGGGGGGTGTTAAAAATGGATTAAATAAATAAATAAATAAATAAATCCTTAAAAAAATGTATAGGGGAGGAAGATACAGACTATAGTTAGTAGTAATATTTGACAATGCTCTTTCATGATTTGTTAACAAGTATTTCACAACAAGGCAGGGTGTTTGTGGGGGGATGATGTGTGGGAGCCCTGTATGATGTTACACATGTTTGTTTTATAAGATCATGATGTTTACTGAACGCATACTTTCTGTATGTTCTTGTATGTATGATATACCTCAATAAATTGTTTTTTTAAAAAAGATAAATGGAGCCCATAATGCATGAGAAAAGTAGTTTGTTGCTCATAGGTCCCAGAGAGAGAGGGCTGCCCTGAAGTGTCACCAGGAAGCACAATCAGCTCAGGTGGCTCAACCAACAGGAAGGGCACACAAAAACAGGCAAAGAGGGACCAGTATAGAAGCTTATACTTTGATTGGGGCCCAGGAGTGGAGGTTATATTTCCTGTGGTAGTCAAGGATGTTTAGTTTAAAGCAAATGCATGAAAGTAGACTGGGTGGAATGGGACATTTTGGATGGCTAGCTAATCATTTAGGACAAGCTGTGGTATTATGTGGGGTGTGTGTGTGGATTTGTGGTGGCCTCAGATGCAGGTTTGAGCTCTGGGGTAGTTTATGCCCCAGGGCTGGAGAGCTGTTTATTAACTAGTCCAAAGTTTAGTGTTGAGATGTGGCTTATTCACAGATGGATGCTGTGGCACCACACACACACACAAAGGAAAATTATGTACCTTGTATTTCTACTCCTAAGTATATACTCAAAATATAATAAACAGGGATTCAAATCTGTATTTGCACAGCAATGTTGATAGAAGCATTATTCACAATAGCCTAAAGGTAGAGGCAATTCAAGTGTCAAGCAACAGAGAAATGGATAAACAACATGTGGTATTTACACACACCACTGTTCCCATGGTAAAGAGGGATGAAGTTCTGATGCATGCTGCAACATTGCTGAGCGGAGAAACAGATGCTGATTTAAATAGGCCAAATACAAAATGAAAATATAGTATTATTTCACATATATGAAATGTATACAATAAGCAAATCCTTAGAGTGGAAGCTGCTTAGAGGTTACCAATTTCAGAGGCAGCAGATGAGGAGTTAGTGCTTAATGTATACTGAGTTTCTGTTTGAGGTAAAGAAAACATTTTTGAAATGTTTGTTGGTGATTATGGCACACACAAAAATCAATTGTAATGAATATCACAAAATTGTACACATGCAAGTGTCGAATGTGAAAATTTTGAGTAAATATAGATGTATATTTATGTGTCGTTATAATACTTAAGAAAAGGAAACAGCATGAAGTATTGTTATTTGCTACAGCCTGGATGAACTGTGGAAATGGTATACTAAATTGAAGGAGTGAGACATGAAAAACCACATACTTAATGATTCCATCAATATGAAAGCCCAGAACAGGGAAACCTATAGAGAGGGAGAGTAGAGTGCTGGTTGCTTAGGGCTGATGGGAAGTGGAAGGATAGGAGGGTGATAAATTAGAGGGTACATTTTTTTTTCTTTTTTTTTTGAGGTGATGAACACTTTCCAAATTTGACTCCGGTGATTGTGGCACATATCTATGAATAAAATAAAAATAATTGAATTACGCACTTTAAATGTGTGGACTTTATGGTATATTATTTATAATTCAATAAACCTATTTAACAAAGGATAAAATGCTGCCTGGAAAGAGAGAAATTAACAAGAGGCAGGAATTGAAGAGGGACTAGAGTAAAATTGGGGGTGTTCACTATCTGGTTTGTGGTGATGGTCACATGTATGAACATAGGTGTAAACACTTAAATTATTCACTAAGGTGAAAGTTCTCCTGTACTTCTGGTGTTCTCAGAGTTAATTCCAGCAGCCTGGAGTTAGCCTGAGCCATTTTACTCAAGTTTCTAGGTGAGAAAGACCATGGTCAATGCATGGACAGTTTTCCAAAACATTTCTGCAAATTCTGGCTACCAGTTTTAATCATCAATCACTTACTATTGTCTGACTACATTTTCCCTGAAGCTTTTTCTACATTCCCCATATTTTCACATTATTCACAATTTCTTAATGTATATTGTTCTCTTCTGTCATGCAAACTATTTAGGATTTCCATTGAATCCTGCAGAGCCTCCTCTCTTATAGTCTATGATACTCCATTTTCATCACCTAAATTAATTTTTTAAAATATATATTTTTTATTATTTTTAAAAGATATTTAGATTATATAAATGTTACATAAAAATATATATAGGGGATTCCCATATGCTCAGCTCCCCATACCTCCCACATTTTCCCACATTAATAAAATCCTTTATTAATGTGGTAAATTCATTGAAATTGATGAACACATTTTGGAGCATTGCCACTAAGCATGGATTATAGTTTACATTGTAGTTTATACTCTCTCCCAACCCATTCTGTAGGTTATGGCAAGATATATAATGGCCGGTATCTGTCATTGCAATGTCATTCAGGACAATTCCCAAATCCCAAAATTGTCCCTGTATTATACCTACTTTTCCCTCTCCCTGCTCTCAGAACCTCCAGTGGCCACAGTCTCCACATCAATGATATAATTTCTTCCATTGCTAGAATCACAATAAGTCTATAGCAAAATACAAGTAAGTATACTTTAGTCCATAGTTCATTTCCCAATCTTGAGGATTCTGGGATGGTGATGCCCACTCCACCTTTAATTGAGAGGAGGCTTCAATCCCACATGGCTGATGGAAGGCACTCTCTTGCTTAAAGTTGTAAACTCTCTCAGTTCCTTGGTATCGTGGTTGTCCATCATCTCTTTCTTGCTATTTTTCCTGGGTGAGTCCAATGAACTAGAGAGTAGGTGTTGCAACTCAGTTGAAATTCAGGGACTAGCTGGCACATGGACAGCCCAAAAATTTGTCTCTTGGACATACACTTACCCACTCCAGTACTAATTATAGGTTCAAATAGAAGGGACAGTAGAGCCATATGTAGGGAAACCACAACTGACTCCAATTCTGTCACACTGGGGAGCATAAATTCCAAGGTACGGCCTACTGGGAAGACACCAAACTCCTGAACTATCTGCCCTGACTATAGTGTCTGGATATCTCCAGAGCCCTCAGGAGTCCTGCTATTTGGGGTATTATCTACTTTGGCTATCAATGAGATCCTGCTGAGACATGCATAAGTGTTACTTCTGGAATGACCTCCTAACTCACATTGAAGTCTCTTAGCCATATAAACTAATTTATCTTTACCTTTTCCCCCTTTTCATCAAGGTCTTTTTCCCATTGCATTGCATTACTAGTTGGTGCTTGGTAGTAATCCTTCAGTGCTTGATATTGATGACTGTTCTCATGAACCATTACTCTTGAAATTGAAACAGCCTAGTAGTATATGGTGCCTAAGAGTTACCTCCTGAGACACTCTTCGTTTCTCAAATGTAGTCTCATACTAACCTGAACTCAGCATATAAATGCAATAACTTCCTCCCCCAGCATGTGTCTTCACCTAAGCTTAATGCTGAGCTCTTTAGAAGGATGGTGTTTTATCCACCATTCCATCTCCAAAACCAAGTATGTTGCAGTTTGCTATCACAGAGCACAGTATTATTTTGTAAATATTTGTTCAGAGTTTGAAAACATAATGATGCGAATTTTTAGTGTAATGAAATATATTTCCAAAACCTGGAAGAAACTAAGTATTTGAAACTTAACTATCACAATGCTAGAGGGACTAAGTACAAGCAACACAACCCTAGCTTACAAATAAGATAGCATGCTTTTGGACAGAAAACTTTAATTTATTGACAATTTTTTCAAGATAAATCATCACAGTCCTACATAGAATTAGTGGTTTTATGAATTCACAATAAAATAAAGTTTGTGTATCACAGCTAATTACCTCAAAACATCTTCATTCTTTCTCATAGTGTATTTTATGGTTTGTAGTCCTGTACACCTTAAAATCCAAAAATTTAAGGAGTTATTTTGGAATCAAATATAGGCATAATATTTTAAAAGAAAAACAATGGTATTATATGTAAAAAACCAGGCCTGGCCAATATTTCAAATATTGACTAAATAACATTAAGAGTGAGGAGGAAGCTAATGAAGTGCATATTGTATTCCCTGACTTCAGATACCCAATATTATTGCCATGATTTCTGGTAGTGTTATTAGCTGTTCATATCCTATAACATATTTGAAATCTTTTGATAAATACTTGCACATTTTTCTTCAGGAAAGTAATTTGACTTTACACAGCCACTTTGTTATTTGTTATGGTGGTATTTGTCACATACTTTACCTTCCTAATGCCACAATATGAATAACAGTGAAAGCATCCTTTATAGAGAGCTAGCTTTACCAAACACTATTCAGACATGCAACCAATTCATTATTGGCAGAAAACAATGGGCATGAGAATTTGTCTTGTGGGACAAGGAGGACTTAAAGCCTGAAGCTAAACTCAGTCAATTATTTCTGCTCAAGTCACTTCTGGGAAACCTCTGATTGGTGATATCAACTCATTGGAGGACAATGGACCATTGAACAAATAGACACACCGTGGGGTGATGAAGTAAATGACTCTGGGCTGGAAGGCCCTGGTGCTGGATCAGGGATAGAACATCATGACTAACCCTGTTGCATCATTTTATGATTCCTCATTCTGAAAGAGGGGAAATGAAAAGTGAGGTATAAATTATATACTGAAGGGTCAGCACATTTCTGGTTGATCTTGAAGGTGACTGTCTCTCTGGAGCTTCCTTTGCTGGGATATCATGGATGGAAACATGATTCCTATCTCCAAGGACAGACCCAAGATTCTTAATTTTTGGTGACATCATTGCTTCTCCCTCCCTCTACCAGGGAACTCTGGACCTGTGTGTGTCTTTGTGTTCCCAGTGAATGGCATGAGTTTAATCAATGGTGAGGCCATGGTCTGAGCTGGTAGGTATCCATAACAGCTCTTAACTCTATGGTTATCATTGATTACTCAGCCCTCCACGGCCAGGGAATTATTCTAATGGCATTCTCCAGGGTCAGCTTTCCAGTCCTGACTCCTCTCACTGTGCTTTGTGCCTTCTCTCCCCCAAGCCAATGATGTACTCAATGCTCTTTCATCATCAATAGCATCTATTTGTAATTCTGGATAGTATTTCCATGATTAAGAATTTTCATATAACCTTCAAGACTTTACTGAGATTCCTGTCTAATTCCTCCAAGGAAATTATGCTCTCCTACCTAAAGCTGCAGAAGGTAATGGGAGTTAATTACCTCATTACTCCTCAAGTCAGCAACACAATATTTATCCTAGACCCCCACTGATTATTGTTCAAGCTCCTGGCTTACCTCATGCAGCTCTGTCCCTCTGTCACTCCCCTCTCTCAACACCATCTTTCCCCACATTCCATGAACTTTGGAAGACTTAGTGCCTGGTTACAGATATTGTTCTTCATTCCAAAATCCTGCCATAAGATTTGGATACTTCTGTGTCCATATCTAGTACTGAATAACTCTCATCACTGCCTCCACAACTTCTCCCCAAGCTAGTGATTCTGTATTGCCTTTTTAAAAAAACAATCTATTGAAGTATATCATTCATACTTGAACATACATAAACTATAGGTGTTCAGTAAATATTGTGATCTTACAAGACAAAGCTGCATAACATCACACAGGGCTCACACACATCACCCCCCCAAACATCCTGCATTGTGGTGAAACATTTGTTAAAAAATCATGAAAGAGTATTGTCAAAGTATTACTACTAATTATAGTCCAAATCTTCCTCCCTTATACATTTTTTACAGATTTATTTATTTACTTATTTACTTTTATTAATTTTTAGCGCCCCCCCCCATTTTTGCTGTTTCTGTGTCCATTCGCTGGGAAACTCTCTGTGTCCATTTCCTGCCCCCTCTTCTCATCCTTCTCCTCCTGTCTTCACTGGGATTTGATCCTCAGAACTTCTGATGTGGGAGAGAGGCATTCCGAATACTGCCTGTGCCACCTTAGTTTCTGTTTTTTCAGTGCATCTCATCTTGGCTCTCCCTTGTGTCACTCTCCTGTTACCTCATCACCTTGCTGCATGGCTTGCAGGGTTTGGCAGTGCACCCACACTTGGGGCATAGTGGCTCAACTGGTCACAGGGCCTGGTGGTGCACACACAGACAGGGCCTGATGGCTTACCTGCTCACAGGGCCTGGCTGCTCACCTGCGGATGGGGCCTGATGGCTCTCCCAGTCACAGGGCCTGGTGGCACACCCACACACAGGGTCTGGTGGCACACCTGCTCATGGGCCCTGGTGGCACACCTGCACACAGGGCCTGGTGGCCCACACACCTTCTATATTTTTCTTTTTTTTTCTTTTTACACCGAGGTCCTGGCAGTCAAACCCAGTTTCCTCCATATGGGAGATGGATGCCCAAACACCTGAGCCACATCCACCCCCCTCCTATATCTCTTAAGGCTGACCAAAGATACCCAAAGTTACAGTCTTTTCCCATACAGGATGGTCATATAATAAATAGGGCTTAGTTTATCACCAGCATTCTAAAAACCAGACCTAGGGAGAAAAACTAGATCTTGGGACACATGCATGGTTTCTAATATAGTGAATGTTTAGCCTACCCTGATTATCATCAAATTAGGACAGCAAGAATATTCACATTCTGCATTGTCTTTTGATTCACATCACTAATATTGAATAGTGAGTTGCAACACACTAGATTCAAGGTGAGTTCATTATATGACAAGATGGAAGGGATATTTAGAGACAAGTGGATCTAAATCAGTCAATAGGCAGGTCAAGACACCAAGACTGAGGTTACTTGACATGTCAAATTTGTACAAGTGCCACTTATCAGGGGCAGGGCCAGTTAAGGTGTTCATGCAATCTATACAATCTTAGTGGTCAGAGATGAGACTTCACATGGGTTACCTCTGACTCCTGAGAGGAGAAAACAAAAGAAATAAAAGTGGTGAAAATATCTAACACCATTGACAACATAAAATGAATTCAAAACTAATGTGACTAATGCATAGTGAAATCAACAAAAGTGTAAGAAGGTAGATCCAAATGCCCATCCCTCCATAGACTTTGAAAAGCAAGCAGAAACTTTCAGAAAAAATGTTTCAGGGGTTTTACTTATATATGTGCATGTGTATGTGCATGTATATGTGTGTACAGTTATATTATTCCTGGGAATAACAACACAATGGCCTTATTCTCAAAGCCTCCAAAGCCATCCTTGATCCTTAGGTGCATCTGACTCAGTGACCAGCTCATTTAAAACATTTCCTGCCTGGATGTACAGTAGAAGAATCTGGTTTGGTGATGGGCACCCCAGCCATAGAACTGTGTTCAACCATGGCTTAGCCAGCATCGTCATCCCAGGGTGAACTTGAAACAATGAACTCCCCGAATCCCCATTTCATTTTACATACAGTCACCTCCCAAATGCAAATCACAACATGGGTATACAGATGAAAGTACAGCACACATTTATTTAAATTTAGTTTCCTTCTAAGTCAGGGATACATTGCCTGGACATCATGGACCTCATCCACAAGAACATGAAAGTCCTCTGGTTCTCCCTCTTCCTAGTGGCAGCTTCCAAATATGGGTGTATCTGGATTCAGGCATGAAGGTAAAAGGGATGATTCATCCCACCACATTTATCACTGTGGTTCTCCTTGTTTTCAGGTGTCCTGTCCCAGGTGCAGCTACAAGAGTCAAGACCTGGCCTGGTGAAGCACTCACAGACCCTGTTCCTCACCTGCCCCGTCTCTGGATTCTCTTTAACTGACTAGAGTGTAAACTGGATCCACCAAGTTCCAGGAAAAGGGCTGGAATGGGTCAGCATAAATGAAGTGGTTGAAGCACAGGCTATAAGCCAAATCTTCAGTCCCAAGTCAGCATCACTGGGGACACCAACAAGAAAGAAGTTTACTTTAAGCTCAACAGCATGAAATCTGAGGACATGGCCAAGTATTACTGTGCTAGACAAAGAGTGAGAGGAAAGCAGGGTGCGCCCAGACAAAAACCTCCCCTGCAGGGCACAGGAGCACACATGACCACCAGGGAGCACTCAAGGGCCAACCCCAAGAGCAGGTGCAGATGAGCTGGGGAGGAATTTCCTGCCCTTGCCTATGGTTCTCTCTTTTGCTTCACAACATGTAACCACCAGAGAACAGCTATTGCATCTTTTCTAAACAGTGCTATGTTGTATCCAATATTCAAATGCAGAGTGTATTTTCATTGATATTCCCAATGTGTTTGTATAAATGCAGATGAACACATATATGTGAAATATATATGAAAAATATTGGGATTTTCTGTAAATATTCTGAATTTACCAGAAAGTGTGGACAAAACTTGCATTTACCAATCTGTGAAGTTATTTCTTTAAAATTAAATTATTCTTCTGAGAAAGCACAGGCCAAATGCCACCTCCCTCACATCTGATATGTCCATGTCCTCAGGGAAGGAAGAAGAAAGAGGAAAGCTAGGCCCTCTCTTAGGTGCAGAAACCAGGTGTGTCACTTTTTTGCCTCTCTCTAACCATCACTGACCATGTCCTTATACATATATAATGCCAGTTATAAACATGATTCTATTATGTAAAATGTCACCATTTCATCACATACACTGGTTTTCCATTTTTTAAACTAATTAATTTTATTGATAAATATTAATAAAAAATAAAACCATCTAAAGTATACAATCAATGGTGTTGGTTTAATCACATATTTGTGCACTCATCACTTCAATCATTATTACAGCATTTTCATTATTCCAATATTAATAATAATAACAAAAACTGATCTTCTCTCAATATTTCTATGCTTCCCCTGCCATACATAGCTGCTATTCTATTTCCATGTCTCTACTTTATTTCTCTTTATATTTTGTAAAAAGTTTCTTATATATGCAATATTACCCATATTCTTATGTCACATGAGGTTTCACTATGTTATATAGTCCCATGGTATATTTTTTAAAGCTTTCCTTCTAGTAATATACATGTCCTTAGACTTTCCATTTCAATGACTGTCATTCCCATATAAGATCACTGCTAGTTACAAATATTATGATGTGTTTTAATCATTTCTATTCATTTCCAAAGATTTACAAATAACATTTTTACCAATTCTGCACAGATTAATTTTCACCTGTCCATTATCTACCCTCATTCTATTTGCTAGTGAACTATATTCTAAATATTAGTTCTGTGAGTTTACACAATATATTTAGTTCATAAGAGCACAATCATATGGTATTTTTCCTTTTGTGTCTGGCTTGCTTCACACAACATGATGTCCTCCATCGTCATCTAGGTTGTCATATGCTTCACAATATTATTTGTCCTTAGAGCTGCATAATATTCAATCATGCGTAACCGCAACTTTTTCATCCAGTCATCAGGTGATGGACAACAGGGCTGTTTCCATAGTTTGGCAATTGTAAATAATGCTGCTATGAACATCATTGTGCAGATGTCTATTCGTGTCACTCCATTCTTTAGGTATATACCTAGGAGTGGTATTGCCAGGTCCCATGGCAAGTCTATAGACAACTTCCTAGGAAATTCCAAACACTTCTCCACAGTGGTTGAACCATTCTACATTTCCACCAACAGAGGATAAGTATTAATATCTCTCCACATCCTCTCCAATACTTGTAGTTTTCCAGCTTTTTAAAAGTGATTATTCTATTAAGTGTAAAATAACATCACATTGCAGTTTTGATTTGCATCTGTATTCATTAGAGATATTGGGCTGTGATTTTCTTTTATAATGGTATCTTTATCTGTTTTGGCCTTAGGAAGATGTTGGCTTCATAGAATGAGTTTGGTAGTGTTTGATCATGTTCAGTTTTTTTGGAAGGGCTTAAGCAATATTGGTATTAAATCATCTTTGATAGATTGGTAAAACTCACCTGTGAAGCTATCTGGTCCTGGGCTTTTCATCTTTTGGAGATTTTTTTTTATATTTGAATTTTTTATAATAATTTTTTTATTTTTTAAAAGATACTTAGATTACATAAATGTTACACAAAAAATATAGGGATTCCCATATGCCCCACTCCCCACACCTCTGACACCTTCCCACATAAATATCATTCATTAGTGTGGCACATTCACTGCAAGTGATAAATGCATCCTGGGGCTTCACCATTAAGCATGGACCATAGTTCACATTATAGTCTACACTCTCTACCACACAGTTTTGCATGTTATGTAATGATATAAAATGGCCTATATTTGTCACTGCAACATCACTCAGGATGATTCCTAAGTCATGAAAAAGCTCCCATATTACAACTGTTTTTCCCTCTCCCTGTCCCCCAGAGCCCCCAGTGGCCACAGGCTCCACATCAATGTTGTAATTTTTTCCATTGCGATAATCACAATATGTCTATAATAGAATACCAGGAAGTCCACTCTAATCCATAGCTCTTCCTCCAATTCTGAAGATTCTGGGATGGTGACAACCACTCCACCTCCAATTGAGAGGGGGCTTATATCCCATGGGGAAGATGGATGCAACTATCCTGCCTGCA
>JAQZBX010081485.1:0-13668 GCA_029593785.1 Cabassous unicinctus | reverse complement strand
GCAGCAATCTATGCTGTGCGGGTCCAAAATGACCACAGATTCCCCAGTAGACATATGACTATTCAGTCTGTGCCAGCTGAATGTACCTTTAGTTACCTGGATAGGCTGGTGCAGGGCCCGTCAGCTTCCTGCCTGCCATAGATGGTGCTGAAGCATCGGCTAGGGCTGCAGGCCGATCTGAGTGAAAGAAGCTGGTCCCTACTGTCACTGTGACTTTCAGTCAGCCCGGCTTCCCCTCATGCGGGGGGGCGGGCAGAGTCAAAATGGCAGCTACCAGCCTCTTTCCTACTTGGATAAGTTCAAACTTTAGCTGTTCTTAGGGTTATACTTTAGCCAGCCAAATTTACTAATCAGTAGCTGAAGTTGGTGGCCAACCGTCTCTTCCTCCCATTTTTGGGAAATGGAGCTTCCAATTCCAGCCACAGAATAGCTCCTGAGGTGGCTTGTGCCACCAGTGTAGGATGATCACCGGCCTCTAAGGCATGGCCTGTATTTTCCAGGAGAGGCTGGCCCAGGTCCCACCAGCTTCTTCCCTGCTGGAGGTGGGGCTGGGGCTTAGGCTAGAGCTGCAATCTGGCCTGGATGGAAAGAAGCCAGTCCCTACCAGCACTGTGATTTTCAGTCTGCCCCGCTTCTCCTTGTGCCAGGGGTGGAGTTAAAATGGCGGCTACCAGCCTCTTTTTGACTTGGACGGGTTCAAACTTTAGCTGTTCTTAGGATTATACTTTAGCCCGCCGAATTTACTAATCAGTAGCTGAAGTTAGTGCCCAACGTCTCATCCTCCCCTGTTTTTGGGAAGTGGAGCTTTCAATTCCAGCCACGGAACAGCTCCCGAGGCGGCTTGTGCCTCCAGTGGAGAATGGGCACTGGCCTCCGTGGCGTGGATTCTCTACTTACGAATCTTCTCTGCAGATGGGCAGTCTCCTCCTTCCATTCTTTCAAGGATGCTGCAGGAGCTATTCTAGTCTCCTGGAGCCCCCAAATGAGTGTTTTAGATAGATCTGGGTGATTACTAAGTGCCCTGTAGCACGAGCTGACTCTAGGAGCTCCTTACTCTGCCACCAGCTTGCTGGTTGTTATCTCTGGGGACAGGAATTTTAAGAAGAGTTTCTGGATATCAGGAATGGGGTTGTTCTTTGAGAGACTTCAGGAGAAATTTCTAATGTCTTTCAAATATTTTCGGCTACTATACATACTAGTATATCTTTGAATGGGACTCTCTGCAGAGATTGGCTTCAAAATGAGGGCAAAATAATTGTTTTATGAGACCTATACTAATAGTGGACATCATTGTTTATAGAATTCCTTATATCTGAATACTTATACAGGTATACTTGTAGGGTAAAGTTCTAGGAGTGGAATTGCTGAGCTAAAGGATAAGTGCATTTAAAACCTAGAAAGATATTGCTAGGGTTGCCTTTTAAAAGTTGTATCAATTTACTCTCCCACCAATAGGGTATGAAAGCTTCCTCACAGCCATATCAACACTGGGCATTCTTTATCGCTTTGTACTTGCTAATAGGAGAAGTAAAAATAGTATTTGTAATTCTTTAAAATTGGTCATTAGCAAACTAAATGTCCATCAGTGGATAATGGCTCAGTAGATAATGAAAAATCCATACTATAGAATATTATACGATAGCTAATAATTGTACGATGAGGACTCATATCTACTGATTTGGAAAGACAGCAAAAATATATTATTATTATGTGCAAAAAGGCAAGTTATGCAACAATGTACTCATCATGATTCCATTTTTATAAAAGGACAAAACCTGCATTTTATATATGTTAATACGTATATCTTAGCAAAGTGGTTGCTTCTGGGATTGGAAGGAGAGTGGGAAAACTTTGACATCTTAATTTCATTCAATTGTATATGTTTCGATAAAATACTATTTAACAAACAAATAAAGACTGGGGAAAAATCAAAGTTTTATTTCATGCTAGTATGCCTGTTCACAAACATTCTGGGGATCAAATGCATTTGGTCAAGGCAAATTATATACTTAATATACTGTTGAATTTTATTCTCTGGTTATAGATTTGTACAGTTTGAGGTAAAGCCTTTTTTAAAATTTTAAACTTTTTAGTTTGAAATACTTTCAAACTTACAGGACAGTTATAAAAATAATAGAAACCCCATACAGAGAACTCTAACATACTGATATCAGTCCCTCCAAATTTACCCTCAGGCCACCACCAGACAGATGGGGCCAGACAAACACACTTCTAGTATGTGCACGAGGGTTATGCTGCTCCCTCTGGACCTGGGACTAGGGGTCTGCACTGGGAGCGCCGGCTGGGGTGGGGTTGGTGAGGGACTAGTCAGGGCACCACAAGATTGCTTTTAAGTAGCCTTTTTTCTTGATTCACTGCTCTCCCTGTTACTGCTGTCCTTTCACTATTTCCTGGAGCTTTGAGAAAGATGTTTGGGCCAGTTCTTGGTGGTTGTTCAAAGCTTCTTTGGGGGGATGGAGCCCTCTGGTGTATAGACATTTTTTGTTTGTTTGTTTACTGGGGATTGAACCCAGGACCTTGTACATGGGAAGCAGGCACTCAACCACTGAGCTGCATCCGCTCCCCAATGAGAGTTGGTGTTTTCATTTGTTTGTTTGATTTAGGAGGACCCGGGGATCGAACCTGGGACCTTGTACATGGGCTGCGGGTGCGCAACCATTTGAGTTACATCCACTCTCTGTATAGACTTTTTTTTTTAGTACTTTTAATGCTAGGTCAGACTAAGTAAATACTTCTATTTTTCATGATTCAGTTGTTCTTTTTGTAAAGCGGGGATAATGCTTTCAGTGTATCTGTGAGGTATTGTAGGGACCGAAAGGTCTAAATTGGAGAGACATAGGTTTGATCACCTGTGAAGACGTATTTGTTAATTTAATAGTCTCAGACACTTTATTATAATGTCATAATCATTATAATCATAATCATAATCAGATCTTTATTATAATGTCATAAACTCCATTCTGAGGAAAGATGCCAGAACTTATCCATCCAAATGAATGTCTTGTCCTCTTTGATAGCTTCTGAAGCGACTGCTTTTGTTCAAAACAGTTTGGAACTTGTTTTCAGGAACTGCCTTTTGGTCATGTGCTATATTTTGCATGTACCCAGGGATGACATTTTCTTTGAAGGCAGGTTTGATTTGGGGAAACATTCAAGGATCATTTGAAATCAATTTTGATTAATAAGACAGAGATCAAACTTTGCAATATAATTTTTGATTTAAAGGATAGGTATGTTGCTATAAATTTACAAGACCTGTTTTGTGTAATTCATAAATGAGGTAACCTACCCAAGGGGAAGTTTCAAAACTGTATGGAACATCGGGGATAATATATGTTCCCTTCAAAATATGTGTATCTGGAGGCAAATACACACTTATAGATGCAAGTACTAGCATATGTTAAAAGCCTGCTTTGTTAAATGTGTAGACTCATTTCTGGTATCATGGGGGAAAGTTGCCCATGTGGGGGCATATCTTTGGGCAAAAAAGACCTCAGTTTGCATGATAGTTAGAATGGGTTTAAATTTTATATATAATTACTTAGTCTTTGTCATAGAACCCTGACTTGTTTTTATCTTCTTTTGAAAAAGCAGATGATGTGGAAAAAGTACAAAAATACAAACAACTGGCAACCCCTGAAGAATTGCTTTCTCACCCAAAGAAATCCTGGCAAGTCCAGATGTCGCCTGACCAGTTCCTCCTAACTGTCAACGCCCTACAGCAAGCCCACAACTCAGGGGCATTTGCCTATCCCCACAGGCCCTATACCCAAGTCATTGATGCCTGGGGACCTTCAGTATCCTATCCGAGGAAGGTCCTGAGTTTCAAAGGAAAATCAATCCAGCCCGCCATTGACCGGTTGAGGCTCAGCAACCCCCCAGTTGATGTGAAACAGACCGACATCCCTCTGGAAGTCCAGAAACTGCAGCCCAACTTGAAGAACTCTTTGCAAAGTCCCAGAGTCCAGTCCACCATACCCCAGCCCATGATTATCCGCTCTAGAGTTTCTGGCAGCCTGAAGGGTGAAGATGGCGGGGCCAGTTCAGTTGAAGGAGGAACACACAGTCTCGGCCAGTTAACCAGCATGCAGGTCATCAAACCCAACCGTATGCTTACTACGAGAGTGGGTGCAAAGACCCTGTCTCCCAAGAAAGAACGGCCTCGCTTCTACACGACATCGACACTCAATCCCTTTAGAATAAATGCTGGGTTCATGCTGTTGACTGTCAGTGAGGAGAAAGAGTACGCGGAGGCCAAGATGAAGGAATATCAGACCAGAGAGTACACCGGAGATCCCGATCCTGAAAAAGCCAGCAAAGTGGCATGGCTCAGGAAGATCAAAGGTCTGCCTATAGATAATTTCATGAAGCAAGGGAAAACGGCGGCCCCTGAACTTGGACAAAATATATTTATCTGAACCAGCCTTGGGAAATTACAGTGTCTTACAATAAACAAAACCAAGTGGATGTCAGTGTTTGGCCTTCTGGGTTTTGTTTTGGACTGTTCCTTGGCAATTAATATGGGAACTCCAATTTATCTTCCTAGGAGCCAAGGAATTGATAATATCAAAGTGAGGAAACAGAGGGAGTCTGGGAAAGATTGCGTCTGTACTCCCTGAAGCCCAATTTCGTCGATTGGGAGAGGGGGAGGTAATCATTGGAAATTAGATACCACTCATCACCATCTATCATTCTGTTGCAACAAAGGAAGTGACAGAATTATATCAGATAATGCTTTAGAGTTCCCCGGTATTTCTGGAACATTGATGAAGCTCAGTGAGTTCAGTTAATCTAACAGAAGAAGGACTCAGTGGAGTTAATATATTGTATTTGAGAAAGTTTTGTGGGTTTTTTGGTTTTGTTTTTTTCCCCTTTTTGGGGCTAACTCCTATGGAAGAGAATTAAACATATTCGTACTCTCTACAAAGAGGGTCACTAATATTGAGTGTATTGAGGTTTCTATTTAAACCTTTAAAGGAGTGGTGTCAGGGACCCGGTGGGTAACTTAGCAGAGGGAAGCCCACCTCTGAGGCCATAACCCATGGGAAAGCTCCTACAAAGTGCGTCAGCCTCGTCAGATGCTTTACTTCTTCAGAAGTCAGAAATTCAGATTTTTTCTTCTTCTGTGAAATATGCTCGTTTTTAAAGGATGGTAATGAAGTCAAATAGAAAGGAAAACAAAAAAACAAAAGTCACATGCACACAAAAAACTGCAATTGTGAGCCCTAGAAAACATGGCATGGGCAGATGGAGCTGCACCTCACTTGTCACCTCCAATTGCAGGGATTGCAACTGCTTTGCCAAGCCCTCTCTCCGCTGAGGAATGTTTTCTTTATTTTTTCCCTTCATCCTTAGGATAGTAAGTTTAAAATAGCACTGATACATAACCATGTAAAAATCACGATTATAATGGAAAGAATCCGTTCAAATCAAGGAAATGTGTTAATACCCGTTCAGGGTACACATCCTTGAGCCTTCAACAGCAAGCAGTCTAAAGTGGGCCGGGAGATAGAATATTATCACAGTTTCAAAGTCTTAACACCTCTGAATTTCAGGGCTTTTATCTGGAAGGAGCTCACCCTGGGCGGCAGGAGAACGTCTGCCACCTACTAGCCCTGTATAACACTGATAAGAACAGATATAACACTTGATCTTAGCCAAGAAGCCAAGAAGAGATTTTTTGGTAGATATCACTGTCATCCCCACTTCACGTTTGAGGAAGGAGTATGTATAGGTTAGTTACATGCTAGTTAAGTGGCCGCTCTCAAATTCCAGAGCCCACAGTCTCAACCTCTATTCCTTACTGTTCCCTGGTGTCTCGAAGTTATTTTCCATCGTTTACTCTGGAATCCTCTTGTCCTCTTTGATGGCTTTTTACCCCTACGGCAGGGCGATTTATTAATTTTTTCAATTGCTTCTAAAATGTAAAAGGACAAAAGGAATACAGGAATACGTATCGTTGTAAAACATTCCAACAGCTGTATGGAATCACAAAGCTCCACCCCCGCACTCAGAGCACCGACGCTGGCGTGGGATAGCTTTACAGTTTCCACATCGGAGGCGGGAAAGTTCTCCTAAACAAACCGCGAAGGTTCTCCTCCACCCCCAGAGCGGATTTACGAACTGGCTGCTGCCTGCACCCGTTCCCGCTAGGGTCAGAGCTGCTCGCCCAGCCCCTGAGCGGCCCCGCCTCCCCAGCGGCCCCGCCCTAATGGCCCCGCCCCAGGACCGCCCCGCCCCCGGGGTTGCTCCTCCCACGTGGCGCCTCGAAGCGGAAGTGGGGGCGGGTGTGTTTTGAAATTTGGCCCCTCCTGGCCCACGGTGAGGAGGCCACGTCCGTTCCACCTCCCGGACCCGGCAGCTGCCGCGCTGACGTGCTCTCCCGGAAGTGGGATTGGCGCAGGGTCACCATGTTGCCGCAGGTGAGGGCCGTGGGCGCCGGAGAGGGCGGCGGAGGCCGGAGTTGGGAGGATCGGGCCCGGGCTGCAGGCTCCTTTGGGGAGCGGGCTGTGCGTCCCGGGGCCGTTGTGACCACGACCCCGTCCACCGCCTGGGCTCCAGGGGCAACGGGGAGGTCCTGGGCAGTGGTCCGGGCAGGGCACTCCAAGGCCTTTCTCGCACCAGGCGAGCGCAGCGACTGTGGACGAGCCGGGCCACCTTTTGCCAGGAGCTTCTGGGTGTGTAGAAGCGCATTGTAAACAAACTGCGCCAGGTCGGAGCCAGTGCTGGGCTGCGGGAACCCCGCTGCGTGAAGTCGCAGGGTCTTTTCCTAAGCCATTTTTGGAGGGGGCGTGGACGACGGGCATCTCTCGGGTCCCTCCTAGCCTGAACTCTGGGGCCGCGCTGAGGTCTTGTCATAGAAGACACCGTCAGAACCTTGCCTTGTAGTTTTCCATTACCAAACTGTAACATTGATGGTCCACGTTGATCATCACGTTTGTGTCCTTAGAGTTAATTATGTATTTCAGGTTTACTTCTAGATATTAGTGAGAATAATTTAGTCTTTTCCTATTTTTTTTAAAAAAAATTAGTTTATAGTGCACTTTCAGTTGCATTATTTTAAATCTTCCCCCCACCTCCTTAATTTCACAGATAATTTGCTGAGGTAGTACTGTGGATCATGCTCTGTTCTAAGCCCTGGGCATACAGCTGTGAACAATGCGGATGCTTGCGGGTTAGGGGGTAGTTGGGGGATTAGGGTGTGTCCACGGGGTAGGGAAGAGACATAAGTTACATAACTAAAGATATTTTCAGATAATGCTATCTGAAATAGTATCTGGGAATAGGACAATTTTAGGATTTATGGTCAGAAAAGACCACTCTGAGGAGGCGAATTCTGAATGGAAAAAATGCAGCGATGGCTAAATTCAGTGCTGTGCATCTGCACCCTGACTGAATGAGGCAGAAGAAGAACACACAACCAAGCTGACTGTTCCAGCTTTCACTTTGTGTGGGGAACCAACTTGAGCTCTTGGCACTGCCGGGCAGTCATCACTACACTTCCATTGTCCACTTACTTTCCCACTTTCCTAGGCCACAGTTAAAGCTTCTCTCCCCTCAGACCTTCTATTTCTTCCCTCATTTTTTTCAGCTGATGTCTTTGCTGCTTTTTTTTTTTTTTTCAAATAGAGAAAATGGAAATCAGAAGAGAATTTTCACATTTGCCTACTATCTGCATCTTTACCCATCAACTCTTGTCTACATTGCCTTTTTCCTTTTACTATAATGGATCTATCTGTGCTTTCCTAGGGTGGCTCCTTCATTTCTGCACTGGTTTCCATCTCCTCTTACCTACTCAGGTATTGCTTCAGTCGTTCCCCCTTTTCTCTCCTGTATCATTACACCCCTCCCCCCACCTTAGCAGTTTGTTCACAATAGCATATAAACATGCTTTAATTTTTCCCATCCTAAAAAATAAAACCTCAACTCCACATGCTGTTTCAGATATCACCCCATTCTTTGTTCCCCAAAAGACAAAAGTCCTTGAAAGACTTGTTTCTTAATTCTTCTTTTCTCTCTCGTATCCATTCCACTCAGACTTTCCCCCTCTCCACCTTGCCGTACTACAGCTGTTCTTTAGAGCACTGAATAATGGCTGAAAATACAGTAGTCCCTATTCTGTTTTCATCTTTCTTGTGAGCAGCATTTGGCACAGCTAACTGGTCCTCCTCCTGGAAACGCTTTCTTCACTTGCTTCCAGGACACCACCTTCTTCCAATTCACCTCCCACTCCTTGACAGTTCCTTTTTAGTCCCTACTGCACATTCCTTCTCATCTTTCTGATCTCTGAATATTGGAGTGCCCAGAGTTCTGTCTTTGTCATCTTCATCCTTTTAGATGTTCAGGATGAAAAGTCTAGAATCATCCTTGACTTCTTTTATCTGATCCCTACCTTCAGTCCATCAGCAGATCCTGTCAGCTCTACCTTAAAATATATCCTGAATCTGACTACTTCCCACCACCTCCACTGCTACCACCCTGGACCAAGCCTTTATTTTTTTGGCTCTATTATTGGAGTAGCCTTCTAACCAGTCTCCCAGCTTGTACCTTTGCCTCTCCATCCTCACCTCCAATATTTGTAACAGAGTAGCCAGAATTTTCCTTTTGAACAAATCAGAATATGTCAGTCCTCTGCTCAGAACCCTTTAATGGTTTCCTCCTCACCCCCCCCAAAAAAAAGTTTTGAAGTTTTTATATCAGTGTTTTGAACTTATGTTTCCAAAACCAAACTCCTGATGTCATCCACCTCCAGTTAATGCAACTCTGTAAGTGCAGAACTGTTTGCCTTCTTTATTTCTGGCTTTACCAGTTACCACAGTGCTTGGTACTTAGTAAGCACTCAGTATTTATTGAGTGAATGAGAAGGTGCCAGTCTTTCCAGGATCGGTAAAAAAGAAGAGAGTTCTAGGTAGAATTAATCAGAAGTTCAAAGGACCCCGTGGGGCACAAGTTTGGCATGCTTAAGGAAGGTTAGTCTGGCAGGAAATTAATGTATTGGTTTCCTATTGCTGTAGCCAGTTACCTTTGTGGTTAAAACAACAAACATGTTACAGTTCTGAAGGTCAGAAGTCTGAACTGAGTCTTAAGGAGCTAAAATCAAGGTATTGGCTGGGCCTTGTTTCTTCTGGAGCCTCTAGAATCTATTTCCATGCCTTGTCCAGCTTCTAGAGGCCACCTGCATTCCTGGGCTTGTGGCCTCTTCCTCCATCTTCAGAGCCAGCAGTGTAGTGTCTTTAAATTTCTCTGATCTCTGCTTCTGTTAAGTAGTCCATTTTACCTTTCTAGCCTTAGCTTCTACTCCTCCCACCCTTCACTTACTATATGCGCTTGTACTTTGGCCATTCCCTATACTTATTTGGCCATTCCTATGCATACTTTGAGTATTCCTACTTCTGTGCCTTTGAAAAGATACCTCATCGAGGGACCAGAGTGAGCAAGCTTCTCCAGAGCCCTCTGGAAGAAATAATTCTCTTCCTTCCCTGTGCTCCCATTTGCACTTAATTCTTCTAGCCCTGATTACAGGCTGCCAAGTATTGTAGGTAATTGCTTCCTTTGTTTAGTCAGTCGTGCCTTCAACAAATATTGTACCACTTGGCCAGGTGCTCTGCTAGACGCTAGGAATTATTCCAATGCAAAGACAATCTTTGCCCTCCAGTAGTTTAGAGTCCAAATGGTGGGGGTAAGAGGAGGTCAGACTTGTTATAAGAATACCTGAGATAATTGTTCAGAGATCTGTTTGAGTGCTTTGAAATTTGAAGGGTGATTTGGTGTTTGATAGTAAACTAAGTTGGGGAATCGGGAAGGGAAAGCATCTTGGGTGGAGAAAAACATGTGAAAGGTAGAAAGATGGAGAGACCTTAGTGTTTTTAGAGAACACAGAGTGACAGTATGGCTGAAGTGTCAAGTGCAAGGGAGTACCAGAAGATCAGTGAGCAGGGACCAGATCATGAACTCTGCTGTATGTGAAGGAGTTAAATTTGATTCTGTACCCTACAGGGGAACCACTGAAAAATTTGAGCAGGGGAGAGACATAGTATGTTTTCCTGTTAAGAAGATTAATCTGTGGGTAACATGGTGGAGAGACTGGCAGAGAAGGGAGTTGAGACTAGAGATGAAGGCAGGGAGGTAAGTGGCTGCCACTGGTAAAGGTATAAGGAACAGATTCATTGCTGTGGTTGAACCTATAGGCCAATTGCAGTGAACTGAGGACTGAACCATTCTTAGGAGCCTGGTTTTACTGGTAGCTAGAAGGGGAGATTCAGGATCAGATCTGATTTAAAAGATCCAATAGAAAGACTTGAAGGTACAACAGAGTAAATAAAGGGAAAATTGCTGGAACAAGGCCCTGAGGAGGCCGAATAAGAAGGAACTCTGAGCCCAAGTAGTTGGATTAGCCTTGGATAAGAAGAGAAAGAGTTGTGAGATAGGGTCGTGGAAACAGGATGCACCCCGGTGATTTTGTGAGGGAGCCAGAAACATTGAGTTTATCCCCTGTAATACTGTTTTTCTCTGTGGCTTGTGAGACAGCAGTTGAAAATAGATGTTGAAGTTTGCAGGAGCATCCTCTGCACCCCTGAGTGGTTTTCTCCTAGGGTTCAGGGGTGGGATTGGAGACAGCAGATACTTGGATTACCAAGTTTCCAGTGGTGGTTTCCAGCTGATTGCAGCAGGATTTGTGTGTGTGTGTGTGTATGTGTGTGTGTGTCTGAGGTGTGTGTGTGTGTGTGTGTGAAGGAACTGAGCATGCTCTTTCCTTAGGCTGTGAATTCCTGATGGCTGTGACTGTCTTAATCTTACATTTTGACTAGTGTGCTGCCTTGCGTGCAGTAGGCAGGCAAATGTTGGCTTACATTTTGCCTCATGGATATTTAATTTTCCTATTAGGACAGTAATGATGACATTGAAGATGTTTCACTGTTTGATGCCGAAGAGGAGACTACGAATAGGTCAAAAAAATCCAAAATCAGGTATGAGGATAAGTTATGTGAGTTGCGTTAGAGTCAAGTGCTGTTGTGTCTGGAGAAGGGCAACAGCAGATGAAATTCAAGGCAGAAGGGTTGCGATGTGCCTGTGGATATTGTGCGTCGCTGGTTGGTCTTTAAAATCTAAGATGACATTTTAGATTTTCCTTGGGTATATCTGATGTATGGAATTTCAGTCAATACTGATTTTTGAAATCAGCAATTCCAGTTATTCAAACACCTACAATGCGTCTAAGGCTGCGCTGGCTACTGTTGACCAAGAACGTACCATTTCTTTAGATAGTTGTAATGACATTATGTTCTGATTCATTGTTCAAATTTCGAAATTGTGTCTTTTATTTAAAGTAACTTGAAAATATCCAGCTAAACATATTGATATTGTCTATTCCAAATTTAGTTCTCCCTATAGATACCCATCTAATGAAATAAATTAAAATTAGGTGTACCTGAACTCTGGAAACATGCTAAGCAAAAGATGCCAGTCACAAAAGACCACATGGTGTATGATTCCATTTATATGAAAAGCCCAGACTAGCAAATCTATAGAGACAGAAAGTAGATAAGTGGTTACATAGGGCCACTGGGGGATGTCTGCTAAAGGGTTTCCTTTTGGGGTAATGAAAATGTTTTAAAATTGTGTCAGTAGTTGCACAATTCTGAATATACTAGAAACCATTAAATTGTACACTTTATATGGGTATATTATATGGTATGTGAATTATATCTCAATCAAGCTTTAGAAAAAAACAAACACAAAACTACCTAGTGGTAATTTGTTAATGCTTGAAGTGGTTTCTGAGTGCCTAGGAATTCTTTTGGCATGATTTTTTTGCACATGTGAAAATAGGATGCAAATCCCAAGACTATAGTTTCTTTATTTATTTCTTCCAAGCTTGATAAAGCTTCTTGTTATATATTTCGTGAAAGTTTGTATTCACTGAGGTATTGGACTCTTGTTTACATAGTGTTTTTCACTATGATGGCAGGGCCTGATTAAGTAATGGGACTTATGAACAAAGGGAGGTAGACAGTTTGCTTCTTCCTCAAGTCATCTATTTTGTTGTTCTGTTTTGTTTTTAACAAAACTCTGCATGATTATGCCCTAGCTGAAACATTTTTCATTTATCTGTTACATCTGTTAGTACCTGTATAGTAAAATGTAATGCATTTCTTTTGTTATATTTTGGTTTTCAGACACCCAGTGGCATCATTTTTCCATTTATTCTTTCGAGTCAGTGCAATTGTAGTCTATCTTCTCTGTGAATTGTTCAGCAGCAGCTTTATTGCCTGTATGGTGACAATTATCTTGTTGTTGTCATGTGACTTTTGGGCAGTGAAGGTAGGTTTGATTGTTTTTGTTTTAAAATCATATTTAATATGATGAGATTGAATGATTTATGAACAGTAAAGACTGACACTTAAACATGTTGGATTGGTGTTAATGTATCCTTTTGTTACCTCAGGCCACCTCTATGTTAAAATGCCAGGCATATCAGATTGCATGTAGGTTCTAATACTACCGAGTTGCCCATGATGTATATAAACCTACATTGTCTTTAACAATAAATAACTAACTAAATAAATAAATAAATTACTTAGTTAATTTAGAACATGACTAGTGGCCACATACCTTGCCATACCACTGGTTTTGTTTCAGTGTCACCTCCGGGTGTAGGGTATACAATTTCTACACGAGGCTTCAGTATAGTTTGTCCATAGATGCTTAGGGATTGCCCACCATTTGCACATCTCCTATGGGTACCTTCTCTTGGGCAGTAGCTCTCAACTAATGGCAGTTTTGCTGCCCAGGGAACATATATCAAAGTCTGAAGACATTTTTGGTTGTCATAACTGGAGGCGGGTACTCCTGAGTTTAGAGGCCAGGGACAGTGCACAGGACAGTCCACCAGAACAAAGAATTATCCAGCCCAAAATGTCAGTAGTGCTGAAGATGAGAAACCTTGCTCTCGGGGAGGGAATGGAGTATAAGAAATGGTTTCAAACTCAGAGGCAGTGATGGGTAAAGAGAGGCATAGATGGATGGAGAGAGAGATGGATAGGTGGTAAAGTATAATAAAATATTAAATGTAGACTCTAGGTGGTGGATATATGGGTGTTCACCTTTCTACATGTTTGACAATTTTGGTAAAATCTTGGGGGAAAAGATCAAAGGTAGAAAACAAAGGCAAAGGTTAATTTTGGAATTTCAGGGATATGTATATTGATTCAAAGACCAGTAAGATATTACAAGTTTGCTCAGACCCACCAACCCAGCCATTTTTAGATATTTTAATTCTTACATGTATCAGAAGCGGCTAGCTTGATGGTGACCAGTTTCCATAGGCCACATTATGCCAAGAATTGTGATGTGCCTTTTAAGGAAGATTTCAGAGGCTTACTTTCTTTAGGCTTTTCTTTTATACTCCCTTCTTTGGCTGGTTTCTCTTTGAATTTCTTCTGTTGCTTGTTCTTTTGTTTACTGTATCCTAGTCACAGGTTTTGTTTTGATGACTGTTTTCTTTTTGCTTTTCATGTGTAAGTTCTGTTTAGCCAAATAGAACCTGGCCTTTAACCAGGTTTTGTAATCCCTTTGCTCCTACAGTCAATGCAGAGGCCTGAAATCACTTCTTCCTGTTAATTTCCAAACTCTTATAATTAAAGCCTT
>JAQZBX010081483.1:0-13670 GCA_029593785.1 Cabassous unicinctus | reverse complement strand
TCTTTATCTGGTTTTGGTATTAGGGTGATGTTGGCTTCATAGAATGAGTTTGGTAGTGTTCTTTCCTGTTCAGTTTTTTGGAAGAGCTTAAGCAAGACTGGTATTTAGATCATCTTTGAATGATTGACAGACAAATTTACCTGTGAAGCCATCTGGTCCTGGGCTTTTCATCTTTGGGAGGTTTTTGATCACTGTTTCAATCTCTTCACTTGGGATTGGTTTGTTGAGGTCTTCTATTTCTTCTAAGGCCAGTGTAGGAGGTTTGTGTGTTTCAAGCAATCTGTCCATCTCATCTACATTGTCTAGTTTTTTGGCATACCATTGTTCATAGTATCCTCTTATGAACTTTATTATTTCCGCAGGGTCAGTAGTAATGTCCCCCCTCTCATTTCTGATTTTATTTATTTGTGTCTTCTGTCTTTTTTTCTTTGTCAGTCTAGCTAAGACTTGATTTTGCTGATCTCAAAAGAACTTTTGGTCTTTTTTATTTTATTGTTCTTTTGTTCTCGATTTCATTTATTTCTGCTCTGATCTTTACTATTTCTTTCCCTCAACTTGGTTTGGGATTAGTTTGCTGTTCTTTTTCTAGTTCCTCTAGGTGTGCAGTTAGATCTTCAATTTTAGCTGAGTGAAGCAAGCCAAACACAAAAGGACAAATACTGTAGGAATGTGCTATTTTGAACTAAATATATTATGTAAACTCATGGAGTTAATAGTAGAACATAAGTCACCAGAAAATAGAATGAGGGTAGAAAATGGAAAGCTGAAGGTTAATGTGTGCAGAACTGGTAAAAAGGTTGTTTGTAAGTCTTTGGAAATGAACAGAAATGGTGAAAACACATCACAGTGTTTGTAACTAGCGGAGCTATTATATGAGTACGACAGTGGTTGAAAGGGTAAGTCTAAGGTCATGCATATTACTAGAAGCAAAGCTAAAAAATGTAACATGGGACTGCATAACAGTGAAACCTCATGTAAAATATGAATATGGGTGATACTGCATATCTAAGACTGTTTTTTACAAAATATAAATACAAATATACTAGAGAGAAGGAAACAGAATAGCAGCTCTTTATGGCAGGTGAAGCAGAGAAAGACTGAGAAGTGATGAGTCTTATTTGTTTGTTTTTAAGGAGGTACAGGGGATTGAACCTAGGACCTTGTACATGGGAAGCAGATGCTCAACCACTGAGCCAAATCCACTCCCCAATGAGAATGATAGTTGGTTTTTTCGTTTGTTTGTTTGTTTAGGAGGTACCAGGAATCAAACCTGGGACCACATACATGGAAAGCAGGCGCTCAGCTACTTGAGCTACATCCGCTCCCGTTTTCTATTATTATTATTGAAATAATGAAAATGCTCTAAAAATGATTGAAGTGATGAATGCACAACTATATGATTATACCGACTACGACTGCTGTACACTCTGGATGGATTTATGCTTTATTAATATGTATCAATAAAATTGATTTGTTTTAAAAAAAAAAAAGAGAGAGAGAAAATCAACAAAACCAAAAGCTGGTTCTTTGAGAAAATCAATAAAATTGACAAACCCATAACTAGACTAACAAAGAAAAAAAGAGAAGATGCAAATAATAAAAGCAGAAATGAAAGGGGGGAAGTTACAACTAATGCCACAGAAATAAAAAGGATCATAAGAGGATATTATGAGATACTGTGTGCCAACAAACCAGACAACCTAGATGAAATGGACACATTCCTAGAAACGCACAAACAGCCTACACTGATGCTGCAAGAAATACAAGAACCTAACAAACCAATCACAAAGAGATTGAATGAGTCATCATAAATCTTCCAATATAGAAAAGTCCAGGAACATTTGGCTTCACAGGTGAATTCTACCAAGCATTTCAAGACGAATTAACACCAATCCTGTTTAAACGCTTCCAAAAAACTGAAGAGGAGGGAAAGTTACCCAACACATTTTACAAAGCCAACATCACTCTAATACCAAAGACAGATAAAGATACTACAAGAAAAGAAAATTACAGACTAATCTCTCCAAAGAACATAGATGCAAAGATTCTCAACAAAATACTTGCAAATAGAATCCAATAGCATATCAAAAGACTTATAGTCCAAAATGGCGGCAGCAATGGATGTGGATACCCTGAGTGGCAATAACAGAGGCGTGAGCAAGAAGCAATTTGAAGTGAAAAAGTGGAATGCAGTTGCCCTCTGGGCCTGGGATATTGTGGCTGATAACTTGCCATCTGCAGGAACCACATTATGAATCTTCGCATAGAGTGTCAAGCTAACCAGGCCTCAGCTACTTCTGAGGAGTGCACCATGGCATGGGGAGTCTGTAATCGTGCTTTTCACTTCCACTGCATCCCTTGCTGGCTCAAAACGTGGCAGGTGTGTCCGTTGGACAACATAGAGTGGCGATTCCAAAAGTATGGGCACTAGAAAAAGAGAATTCATCCATCAAACTCAACTGTTTTGCTATTCATTTAATGACTTGCCCTTCCGTTACTTAATTATAAATTAGATAGAACCATATCTTTTCTGCTTTGTCTTTTCAGTTTGCTGTTCATACAGCCATATTATATTCTGTGCCAAATAAAGTCCAGTTGGATTCTAAAATATAAATAAATAAATAAATAAGACTTATAAAGGAGTGGGTGTAGCTCAGTGGTTGAGCGCCTGGTTCGCATATAAGAAGTCTTTGGTTCAAACCCCAGTAACGCTTAAAAAAAAAAAAAAAAGACTTATAAACTACGACCAAGTGAGACTTATTTCTGGTATGCAAGGGTGGTTCAACATAAGAAAATAAATTAACGGAATACACCACATTAACAAATTGAAGGGAAAAGAAACTACATATTCATCTCCATCAATGCAGAATAGGCATTCGACAAAATCCAACATCCTTTCTTGATAAAAACACTTTGAAAGATAGGAATAGAAGGAAAATTCCTCAAAATGTAAAGGGTATATATGAAAAACCCACAGCAAACATCATACTCAATAAGGAATGGTTGACAGCTTTCCCTCTAAGATTAGGAACAGAAGGATGCCCACAGGCACCACCGTTATTCAACACTGTGCTAGAGGGAGGAAGTGGATGTGGCTCAACTGACTGAGCTCCCACCTACCACATGAGAGGTCCATGGTTCCATTCCCAGTACCTCCTAAAGAAGACAGTGAGCTGGCGCAACAAGATGGCACAACAAGAGACACAGGAGGAAAAAGCACAATGAGAAACACAGCAAAGCAGGGAAAGGAGTTGGCTCAAGTGATTAGGTGCCTCTCTCCCACATCGGAGTTCCCAGGTTCAGTTCCCGGTGCCTCCTAAAGAAACAAAGAAGACGAACAGACACAGCAAGTGTAAACAACGAGGGGGTGGAGAGAAATAAATCTTTAAAAAACAACAACAACAACAAAAAAAATCACATTGTGCTAGAAGTTCTAGCTAGAGCAATTAGACAAGAAAAAAATAATAAAAGGCATCCAAACAGGAAAAGAGGAAGTAAAACTCACTTTTTGCAGATGATATGATCTTATATTTAAAAAAATTCTGAAATGTCTACAACAAAGCTACTGAAGCTAATAAACGAGTTAAGCAAAGTGGCAGGATACAAGATCTACACACAAAACTCAGTAATGTTTCTGTACACTAGTACTGAACAATCTGAGGAGGAAAATGAAGGAAAAAATTCCATTTACAATAGCAAGAAAAAGACTCAAATACCTAGGAATCATTTAACCAAAGAAGTACAGGACCTGTATGCAGAAAACTACAAAACAATGCTAAAACAAACCAATGAAGATCTAAACAAATGCAAAGACATTCCATGTTCATGGATTTAAGATTAAATTTCGTGAATACGTCAATCCTACCCAAATTGATTTACGGATTCAATGCAATACCAAACCAAATTCCAACAGTCTACTTTACAGAAATAGAAAAGGCAATTAAAAGTTCATTTGGAAGGGATAGCCAAAAGCAATCTAAAAAAGAATTGCAATGTTGGAGAAATTTCACTGCCTCATCTTGAAACATATTACAAAGCTACAGTGGTCAAAGCAGCATGGTACTGGCATAAAGATAAACACATCAATCAGTGGAATAGAATTAACAGTTCAGAAATAAACATTTACCTCTACGGCCAACTGGTTTTTGACAAACCTACCAAAGCCATGTTAATGGGACAAAACAGTCTCTTCAACAAATGGTGCTGGGAAAACTGGATATCCATAACCAAAGAATGAAAACGGGCTCCCATCTTAATCCCTATACAAGAATCAACTCAAAATGGATCAAAGACCTAAATATAAAATCCAGGATCATAAAACTACTAGAAGAAAATGTAGGGAAACATCTTAAAGATCTTGTTTCTTGCTTGTCTGTTTTTTGTTTATTATTATTATTGAAACAATGAAAATGTTCTAATAATGATTGCAGCGATGAATGCACAACTATGTGATTATACCAAATACCACTGATTGTACACTATGGATAAATTGTACACTTTATTAATACATAACAATAAAACTGATTTGTTTTTTTTGTGTTTTTTTTTTTAAAAAAAGATTTTGTGGTAGGTGGTGTTTTCTTGGACCTTACACCCAAAGCACGAGCAACAAAGGATAAAATAGACGAATGGGACCTCCTCAAAATTAAACACTTTTGCACCTCAAAGGACTTTGTCAAAAGGGTGAAAAGGCAGCCAAATCAATGGGAGAAAATATTTGGAAATCACATATCCCATAAGGGTTTTATCCCTGATTATAAAGAGATCCTTTAACTCTAAAATAAAGAGAAATGACCTGATTTTAAAATGGGCAAAAGACTTGAATAGACATTTGTCTAAAGAAGAAATACGAATGGCAAAAAGACACATGAAACAATGTTCAACGTCACTAGCGATTAGGGAAATGCAAATCAAAGCTAAAATGAGATATCATTTCACACCCATTAGAATGGCCACTATTAAAAAGACAGACAACTACAAGTGTTGGAGAGGATGTGGAGAGACAGGAACACTTATTCACTGTTGGTGGGAATGCAGAATGGTACCGCCACTGAGGACGGTTTGGCAGTTCCAAAAGAAATTGAATATAGATTCGCCATGTTACCCAGCAATACCACTACTAGGTATATACCCAGAAAAACAGAGTAGTGATACAAAGAGAGACATCCGCACACCAAAGTTCAGAGAAGCATTATTCACAATTGCCAAAAGATGGAAAAAGAAAAAGAAAAACTAAAAAGAAAAAAAGAAAACAAAAGATGGAAACAACCCAGGTGTCCATCAACCAATGAATAGATAAACTATGGTGTACTACGCACACAATGGAATATTATGCAGCTGTAAGAAGAAATGAAGTCGTGAAGCATATGACAACATGGATGAACCTGGAAGACATTATGTTGAGTGAAGTAAGCCAGACACAAAAGGGCAAACTTGGTATAATTGTGCTATTATGAACTAAATATAGTGTGTAAACTTATGGAGTTAATAACTTGAATATGGGTCACCAGAAAATAGAATGAGGTTAGGGAATGAAAGCTGAAGGTTAACTTGTGCAGCACTGGTAAAAAAGATGTGTACTAATCTTTGGAATAAATAGAAAAATAAACATCGCAACGTTTGTATTATATGGGTACGACAGTGGTTGAAAATTAAAGTCTAAGGTCATGTGTATTACTAAAAGGAAAGCTAAAACATGTAACATGGGACTGTATAGCACAATAAAACCTCATCTAAGATATAAACATGGGTAATATTACATATATGATTGTTATTCTTTGAAACTTTACAAATGTGTTAATATTACAAGACGTTACTATCAGACAAAAAATTATGCTAAGTGAAAGAAACCAAACACAAAGTACTACATATTGTCTGATTCTATTTATACAAAATATTCATACAAATCAATTTATAAAGATGACGTTAGGGGGAAGCGGATGTGGCTCAGATGACTGAGTTCCCACCTACCACATGGGAGGTCCGTGGTTCGATTCCCAGTGCCTCCTAAAGAAGACAGCAAGCTGGCTTGACAGGCAGGCATGGCAAGCTGACATAACAAGATGACGCAACAAGAAACACAAGAAGAAAACCATAATGAGAGAAACAAAGCAGGGAGCAGAGGTTCCCAGTGCCTCCTAAAGAAAAACGAGCAAGACAGCAAGCTGATGCGATGGGCAGGCACGGCAAGCTGACACAAGAGACACAAGAAAAAACATAAAGAGACACACAACAAAGCAGGAAACAGAGATGGCTCAAACGATTAGGCACCTCCCTTCCACATCAGAGGTCCCAGGTTCAGTTCCCAGTGCCTTCTAAGGACACAGCACACAGCAAGTGTAAACAACAAGGGGGTGGGGAGAAATAAATAAATCTTTTTTAAAAAATGACATTAGACTAGTGGTTATGTAGGGGAAAGACTGCTAAAGGGTGTGGAGTTTTTCTTTTTGGAGTAATGAAATTGTTCTAAAAATTTTTGTGGTGATGAATGCACAACATTGAGATTATACACTTTAGATAGATTGCATGGCATGTGAATATATCTCAATAAAACTGCTTTTATTTTTATTTATTTATTTTTAAAGATTTTTTATTTTTATTTATCCCCCCCACCCCCCACCGCCGCTTGCATTCTCTGCTCTGGTTCCATTTGCTGCACGTTTTTCTGTGTCTGCTTGTCTTCTCTTCTCATCTTCTCTTTAGGAGGCACCGGGAATCGATCCTGGGACCTTCCAACTTGGGAGAGAGGTACTCAATCGCTTGAGCCACCTCAGGTCCCTGGTTTGTTGTGTCTCTCATTGTCTTTTTCCTCTGTCTCTTTTTTGTTGCGCCAGCTTCGCCACACGGGCCAGCTCACCGTGTGGGCCCACTTGCCTTCACCAGGAGGCCCCAGGAGTCGAACCCGGGACCTCCCATATGGTACACAGGAACCCAATGGCTTGAGCCACATCTGCTTCCCAAAAAGTAAAGGTGCAAGAACAGCCAGAAATAGCACCTATATACAGCAGGGGAAGCAGAGAGGGACTAAGAGGTGATGAATTTTCTTGTCTGTTTTTTTTGTTTATTATTATTACTATTATTGAAATAATGAAAATGCTCTAGTAATGATCAAAGTGATGAATGCACAACTATGTGATTAGTACACTTTGGATGGACTGTATGGTTTATTAATATGTATCAATAAAATTGATTTGTTTAGAAAAAAGAAAAGAAAAAACTATTAAAATTAATCAATCAATTCAGCAAAGTTGAGGATACAAGATCAACACACAAAAATCAGTTGTTTCTATACACTAGCAATGAACAATTCAAAATTGAAATTAAAACAAGTCCATTTTAATATCAAAAAGATAAAATACTTTGAAATAAATTTGACCAAAAAGGCACAAGGCTTATGAAAAACCATAAAAAATGCTGCAAGAAATTAAAAACCGAAGTAAATGGAAGGTCATCCTGTGCTCATGAATTAGAAAACTTAATATTATTAAGATTGCAAAACTACCCCCATACCCAAGGGATCTACTAATTCTGTGCAATCTCTCAAAATCCTAATGACCTTTTTTTTTTTTTTTGCAGAAATGTAACTACTCAACCTAAAATTGATATGGAACTGCAAGGGACTCCGAATAGGCAAAATAATCTTGGAAAAAAAGAACAAAGTTGAAGGACTCACACTTCCCTATTTCAAAACTTAATACAGGGAGACATGTGGCTCAAGCCATTGGGCTCCCATCTACTATATGGGAGGTCCAGGGTTTGATTCCCGGGGCCTCCTGGTGAAAAGCAAGCTGGCCCACGCAGACTGCTGGCCCACGCAGGAGTGCTGGCCCGTGTAGAGAGCTGGCGCAGCAAGATGACACAACAAAGACACACAGAAGAGAGAGACA
Organism: Cabassous unicinctus; assembly: GCA_029593785.1. Lineage (NCBI taxonomy): Eukaryota > Metazoa > Chordata > Mammalia > Cingulata > Chlamyphoridae > Cabassous > Cabassous unicinctus. The sequence goes on along the minus strand of JAQZBX010081483.1, from coordinate 5,784 downwards.
CTAAGAGATGTGGCAGACCAGGGAGCTAAGGTGGCGCAAGAGATTGAGCGCCTCTCTCCACTCCAGAAGGCCCCAGGATCCATTCCCAGTGCCACCTAAAGAGAAAACAAGCAGACACAGAAGAAAACACAGAGAGCAGACAGTGAGCGCAAAACAACGAGGGTGGGGGGGAGAAATAAATAAATCATTTAAAAAAAAAAAAAAACCTTTTTACAAAGCTATAGTAATCAAGACAGTATAGTGCTAACATAAGGACAGACATATAGAACAATGGAATGGAACTGAGAACCCAGAAATAAGTAAGGGTGCCAAGACCATTCCATGGGGAAATAGTTCCTTCAACAAATGGTTCTGAGACAACTGGATATCCACATTCAAAAGAAGGAAGCTGTACCCCTACCTAACATTACATATAAAAATTAATTTAAAATGGATCGAAGACCTAAATTTAAGAGTTCAAACTATAAAGCCTGTAAAAGAAAACATAGGGGTAAACCTTCGTGACCTTGGATCTGGCAAGAGATTGCTAGAAATGACACTAAAAGCACAAGCAACAAAAGAAGAAATAGATATATTGGACTTGATCAAAATTAAAAACTTTTGTGCCAAGGTCACTAACAAGAAAGTGAAAAGACAACTCAGAGAATGGGAGAAAACATTTGCTAATTATGTATCTGATAAGTGTCTAGTATACAGAATATATAAAGAACTCTTACAACTCAATAACAAAAAGATACAAAACCAAATTTAAAAATGGGCAAAGATAGACATTTCAAAAAATATATGCAAATGGACAATAAATAGATGAAAAAAACGCTCAACATCATTAATCATTAGGGAAATGCAAATCAAAATCACAGAGATACTACCTCACACCAACTAGAATGGCTACAATCAAAAATTTTTAAAAAGGAAAACAACAAGCTTACAACGTGGAGAAATTGTAACCTATGCTGCTGATGGGAATCTAAAATAGTGCAGCTGCTATGGAAAACAGTTTCCCAGTTCCTCAGAAAGTTTTTTAAAAGTTAAACACAGAATTACTGTATGACCCAGCAATTCCACTCCTAGAAATATACTCAAGACAAGTCAGGAGTGGATGTAGCTCAAGTGGTTGAGCACCTGCTTCCCATGTATGAGGTCCTGGTTTCATTCCCTGGTACCTCCTAAAAAATAAAAATAAAAAAGTCCACACAAAAACCTGTACATAAATGCTCATAGCAATAATAGCCAAAAAGTAGAAACCCAAATGTTCATCAACTGATGAATAGATAACAAAAATGTGGTCTATCTCCACAATGGAATATTATTTGGCTTAAAAAGGAATGAAGTACGGATGCATGCTACAGCATAGATGGATCTTGAAAACATTATGCTAAGTGAAAGAAACAGACACAAAAGGTCAAAGAGGAACTGTATGATTCCATTTATATGAAATATACAGCATAGGTAAATCCAGAGACAGACTAGTGGTTGCCAAGGGCTGGGGCTAGGAAGTAGAGTAGTTACTTCTTAATGGGTACAGGATTTCCTTTTGGGCTGATGAAAATGTCTTGGAACTAGATAGAGGTGATAGTTGTATAACACTGTGAGCATACTAAATGTCAGTGAATTGTACCCTTAAAGTGGTTAATGGATAACTTTATGTTATGTGAATTTTAACATTCAAAAATGAGGAAAAAGGATACAAGAGAGAATGCCTCTTGTATAATTTAAGCAACCAACCTAGTAGAAAAAAAAAAAAAAAAAAACTATGTCTAATAAGGATCAATTCAAGGGCATTAAATTATTAAAATTTTAGAATTCAAATCAGAAAGACATATATACTTGCTGCATCATTCTCAGAACTCCCAATTAATCTATGTCTGAAAATAGTAACTGGGAATAACTGCTTGCCCAGGGAAAATATAAATTTATAATACTCTAAAATCATATCAATGCTAACTCATTTTACTATCAATGAAAGATTATTAATACAAAATGTAAAAGGGAGTATCATCTTGTTATGCACAGACAGTGAGGGTACATTACTGATTAACTGTGTTGTGGGGTTTTTTGTTTTTGTTTGTTTTTTGGGGGGTACTGGGGCGGGGGACCCCAGACCTCATATGAGGGAAGCCAGCCACAACCACTGAGCCACACTGGCTCCCCTGAGTTGGTTTTTCCATCTGTTTGCTCGTTGTTCGTTTTTGTGGTTTTTAGGATACACGAGGGACCGAAACTGGGACCTTCCCATGTGGGAAGCAGGAGCTCAACCACTTGAGCCACATCTGCTCCTGATTCCCTGTGTTTTACAGTGACTTCTTTAAGTGGTATGCAGAAATCATGGCCTAATAGTGACTATCTAGGATGGGACAGACAAGACTAAATTATTTACATTATTCCGAATTTTCACAACCACCCTGCCTCTTTTTATAGATGAGGAAACTGGGGCACAGAGAGGTCTCCAAGACCAAGCAATTGGTACTTAGTAGAAAAGGGTTTCAAGGATTCAAAACCGCCCCCCACCAAAAAAAAAAAAAAAAAAAAAAAAAATGACAAAAAGAAAGGATTCAAATCCCAACTCTGCTGACATAGCTGTGAGATCTTGGTCAACTTCTCCAAATCCCAATTTTCTTATCTGTAAAATGGAAATGGTTGTTGTGAGGGGTTAAATGATAATACTAGGAGAGCAGTTGTAGCTCAGTGGCTGAGTGCTTACTTCCCATGTATGAGGTCCTGGGTTCAATCCCTGGCACCTCCTAAAAAAAATATTAAATTTAAAAAAATGATAATGCTGTCCATACAACTGAATAATATAAAGCCTTAAAAATATATGTAGGGTTGAACATATTTTAAATATCAGTATTAGAGAACCCTCAATGAAATTTGAGATTTGTTAAATATTTTTGGTCTTTGTCATGCCAATATAAAAATATCATAATGGGAAAATATATATATATATATACACATCTACATATATATGGACGGAAGCGGATGTGGCTCAAGCAGCTGGGCACCCACCTACCACATGGGAGGTCCCAGGTTTGGTTCCTGGTGTCTCCTAAAGAAGACAAGCAAGACAGCAGGCTGGTGCGGCAAGCTGATGCAACAAGATAACACAACAAGATGACGCAACAAAGAGACACAACAAGGAAACACAATGAGAGACACAACAAGCAGGGAACGGATGTGATGACTCCCTCCCACATGAGAGGTCCGGGGTTCGGTTCCCGGTGCCTCCTAAAAAAAAAAGAAGATGGGCATACAATGAACAGACACAAGAGAGCAGACAGCAAGTGCAAACAATGGGGGGAGGGAGAGAAATAAATAAAATAAAATGTTAAATATATATATATATGTAAAACATCTATATTCTAAAGCAAGCCAAAGAATTTAGGGGTAATGTGCCTGCAACTTATTTTCAAATGGTTCCATAAAATAAATATACATCACATATATAAATAGAGCATATATGGCAAGATATTAACAACTGCTGAAACTGGATGGATGGACAAGGGTTCATTTTACTATTCTCTCAAATTTGCTATATGTTTTAAATCTTCCATAATAAAAAGTTGGAAAAGATTAAAAAGAATTTGCTTTCCTAATTTGGACCAGCTCTCAAATATATTGTCAAGTGAGAAAAGCAAAGGGCAGAACTCTAAATATAACACTGCATCCTTTGTGAATAAAAAGGGATATATCTAAATATATATAGACATATATGTGTAGACATATATACCCATCTCTGGAATGAAACAATAAAATATCCTTGGAAAAATGCACAAAAACAGATAATAATCTATTACTTTTGTGACAGGTCATTGACTTTCTGGGCAATAAAGAAGGGGGAGAGAGTTTTCACTATACGTTCCTACTCCTGCTCGACCATTTTTTCCAGTAAAAACTTTTGTACTTTTTAATTAAAACATAAAATCTGTTCTCTTCATTTTTAATCCACAATACTGAATGGTCTAGTCAGCAGAAACTATCCCAAAGCCTAAAATAAAGTCCATGTTAAGGAAAGATCCCTTAGGAATGTTATAATCCTGAAACAAATGTCTGTAAGCATTTTTCCTTATTAACAAAAAGGGGTGGGGGGTGGGGGGATCCAAGTTTAGAGTTTCAAATAAAATTTTACCCAATAGTTACTATGACATATGAAATCATGTTTAACTTTCTATTGCTGTCCATGACCATCTCTTTTACAAAAACACAAGGAAATTGGTAATAAGCCAACTCCAATCACTTCAAATTATGTGGTTTATTCTACTACATTACTCTTCTATTAAATTTAACAATTGTACAACAGGTAGAACAGGAAATCAGTGCTCAGCAACTACCCAAGAGATTTGTTAAGCATAAACTTATTTCCCTATATTCCCAAAAATTCTATCATCTCCTTAACAAACAGATGAAGCTCTGTGGTTGAGCGCCTGCTTCCCATGAACGAGGTCCTGGGTTCAATCCCCAGTACCTCTCAAAAAAAAAAAAGATTCACCACTCGAAAATGGGTAATGAATAGCTCCCATAAAAATAAAAATAAAAAATCTTGACGGCATCAGGCAGAAAAATACCAAATCGATACCCTGTTAAAGAGTCTTAAATATACACGCTCACAAACCTTAAAGGTAAACACCAGGCAAATGGAAGAAGAAAATAACACTGCTAATGAACTCCTTCCCTTATACATCAACAAAGCGTTTAGTACAGGAAGATGCTGCTAATATAATTAAAACATTCAGACTAATTAAAAGGCTTGATTGAAAAGATAAGGTATGGAAAAGCTGAGACCAACGTATGGACACCAAGAGTCATTTGAAACTTCAAAGTACTATGAACACTTCAAAACTACTTCAACAAACAGGCAAAGAAGCGCTACCACTGCAGAAAGAGGAAGCGAGACTGAGAGCGTCTAGGAAGAAACACCGAGTTAAGCAAACGCCTCTGACACCCCAGTTGAAAACAACTATAACCCACGGAATAAACTCCTGGGAAGTTTGGGCTCCAAGCTGCCGGACTAGCGCGCCTCTCTCCCCGCCCCTCCCCTCCACCACGAAGGCGGGAGGAGTTCTCGGTCCGAGAGGCAGGCGGGCGCAGGGGGAGGTGGCACGAGGTCGAAGGAGGGGAGAGCCCGCCCAGGTGACTGGGATTAGAGGCGGAGACACCGTCCGGGAAGGGGGCCGCGTACGGCAGGGAAGATGGAGACCCCCAGGCCGTACGGAACGGAGGCTTGGGAGGAAAAAGGTAACGAAGGGAATGAGGAGAGCCCCTCCTCCAAGCAGGGACAGGCATGGCCCTGTCCCCCACGCTGAGCAGAAGAGTTACTCTCGGGAAGCTTTTTTTGGAGACTGAGGAAGAATGTGGAGGCCCCGCCCCCGGGCCAGGAATCTGGAGGAGAAAAGGGCCTGTCAGGCCCCGGCCAGCCTCCCTGCCCGCCCGGCCCGCCCCCTCCCCGCCGGCGGCCCAGGCAGGTGCCACCCCTCCCCCAGTCCGGCGCCCACTCTCCCGCTCGTCTGGCCGCGCGCCCTGTCTTCCCGCCCCCTCCCGGAAAGTCGTCTTCCCCGCTTCCCCACTTACCTTCCCCGGCGGCTCCGCCGCTCCCCCCTGACCCCGCCAGCGGCCACAGTTCACACACACCGCCTTAGGTCCCGCACTCACACTCTCCCTCACTCACGCACACACACACACAGCGCGACCACGACTCCAGAACGGCCCACATATTACGCGTCACTCGCGCGCTACGTGCCCCGCGCGCGCGCGCGCGCGCGCCGACTTGGCGCGAGGCTCGCAGGCGAGGGG